>PVIW01004440.1:0-132383 GCA_004026585.1 Noctilio leporinus | reverse complement strand
CCCGCAGGACTCTTCTCCTCCGCCTCTAGCCCCGCGCGCCGCGAAACCTCCTCTCCCTGTTGCCGGGGTGAGTCTCTCACACAGTCCCTCCCCTGCAAGAGTTCAATTCCGCGTTCCCTACGGCGTTCGCCCTCGCCGCCCGCACTTCACTGCTGAGACTTCCAGTCGCCAGGGAGCCTGAAACTGGCCCCGGTCAAACACGCCCCTCTGGGCAGAGCCGCCCCTGCCCAGAGCCGACCTCGGCCCGCCGGCCCGTCGGTTGGGAACGCCTCACCTACTGTCCCGCTGGCCTCCTCTGCCTCTGGGCTCTGCTCCCCTGTGTCCAGATGCTGTCCGTTCCAATCCCTAGGGTCCTGAAGACGTCTCACGCTCCTTATCCTGTCCTCTAGCTGCTTTGGTACTTGAGAACACCATCAGCACTGCTCTCGACTCTGTCGCCATCTTCCCTCCTCCTCCTTTCCACTTTGACCAAACTCACCTTCCTGTGGCAATGGTGGTTCAGCTAACTTGGGAGGATGAGAGTTTGATCTTCACTAACTGGGCTTCACCTTGCCCCATGTGTGGTGCCTTCTTATGCTCCAAGTGATTTGGTGTCTTGCTCTTGTTTTGCCATCTGAGGTCCAGAAAGGCCCAAACAGTAAGTCAAGACCACACTGCCCCCTCCATGGGCTAAGGAAACAAAGGACTAACACATTTAACTCAAACACCCTGAAGTTATAAAATGACGAATCACAATTTGCCTCACACATTCTTCCCACTGCAGCTGAGAAGATGCAAAGTGAGTTAGAAAAAGAATAGGCCCCAGGAGGAAACCATCCCAGCTCCCAAAAGGAATAGCTGCCTTCAGTTGATGGCTCAGATGTGCAAATGAGATCAGCGTGACTGCACCCAAGTGGCCACCCTTTCAGAGGGAAGGGAGGGGGTTTCTCTGAAGCTGTCACAGGGGGGTTTATTTCCCCTTCCTGTTCTTTTCTCTATACTGTCATTCCTCACTAACTTCACCCATGGAGTTTGGGGTTTAAAAACAAAATAAAAATGTCGTGGATTGAGTTTCCTAAAATTGGGGAACTGGACAAAAGATGCTAAATTCATTGGCCTGGGACCAGCCACAGCTCATTTCCAGTCATTACAATGTGGTGTTTAAAGGGATCTCTCTCCTTTTCTTTAGAAGCACTTGCTTTCTTCTCCACAGGTCTCCCTTGGCAGTCTTGGAACTTTTAAGAACCTGAGCATCACTATTGAATCTATTAGATTGCTTGCTATGAAAGGATGCTCCAAGCCTTAAAACATTTTCTATCTCTAACATTTAGAATAATGACCTGCATATAACAGGCATTCATCAGAATCTTTTTGGTGGGATAACCCCCTTCCAAGTCATACTGTAAAAACCTCACTGGAATAATTAAAATGAACCCCTCTCGGCTAGACAGTAACTGAATCTACTGTTATATATTTAAAAAAATGTTTTCAGGCCCTTGCAGTGAGAGGACTTTATTTTGCAGGCTCCACCCAAACACTTGAGAGGAAGCTTCCATAATTATGTTTTCAATCTTTTTATTTTTGTCAGAAACACTAAACAGAGAGGTCTGTCTTTTCTAATCCTTATTAGACTACTGATTTAAAGTGAGCAGAGGGGGACCAAAAAAGCCAACTCAAAAGGTACAATAAAAACTGTTTGAATAATAAAACCTGCTCTTCTCAGTCTACTGATTTAAATATAAATCCCACACCGAAGTGCCCAGAATAATATTTGACCCAATATCTGTGCCCTCTGAGGACCAATCAAGGTAACACATAAAATTCACCATCACAAAGAGGAAGGGAAGACAGTTTGAAAGACACCAAAACTGAGTCTTAAGAGATGAGTGGTTGAATTTGGAGGGAAATGTTTGTGATCCAGTCAGAGAGAAGAAAATGTAGAGTTTCAAGAACAGGGAATACAGTTCACTCAGAAAACCAGAGATTCAGATGGTAGGGGTTGGCGTAGAAAAGCCTGAAGGTCTTGAGGGAGGGGTTGGAAGGTAAGCAGAAGGGTCCCTGACTTGGAGGTTTTATCTGCCATGCTAATATCGAGGGGGCAGGGGGAAGGAATGACTGTTGAAAAGACGTATGCATAGGGCTTATCAGATTCCCACTTTTCTTTAAAAAAATCAAAAATAAAAAGGCTTTAAGTGAATGCTTCCCAGAATCTTTCTTCCCTTTCAGGCTCACATCTCCTAAACTCTAAGGCCCCCTCGAGTCGGCAGCCAGGGGAGAGTGGGCAGTGGCAGCTGACCCTGGGCCAAGCCCCTAACCCTGCCTCCAAGGCCATCTTTCTCTGGCTTCCCGGTGAGCTAAAGCAGCCCTGCCCAGGTTCTCTACTCTTGCTTCTTCTGTCCTAAGCTCTTCCTTGTTTCACTGTCCTGAGCTTTAATAAATAGACCCAATCAATCAATCAATGTCTTTAAATGATAAAAACAGTATCTATAGACATCTTAAAAATCAATTGCTTGAGTCTATCACTTTAAGAAAACCAACTAACAGTATTTGTCAGCAATTTCAAGTTTCTACTTAAAAATTAGGACTGTAGGTCCTGGCTGGGTAGCTCAATTGGTTAGAGCATCATCCCTATGTGCCAAAGTTGTGAGTCAATCCCCTGTGAGGGCACATACAGGAGTCAACCAACAAATGCATAAATAAGTGGAATAAAACTTTTTAAAAATCAATAAATAAAAGTTTTAAAAAACTAATTTTTAAAAATTAGAATTGTAGAAAACTTGTAGCTGCCATTATAAAATGGATAGCTTTCCAATAGTTCTTAAGAATTTTCTGATGAGATCAGAGGGATATTAATCAATATCAATATTATTTTTAAACATTGTGTTAAAATATGTTTCAATATTTGGGAGATCTTCATAATTCAGTGAACTAATATTTTCCAAATGACCTATGATGGATGTTACAAAATGATGCCTGGGTGAAAGGTCAATTCAAAGAGCAAGACTGACCTAATGTATCCTAAGATAACAAAGTACAAAACTTTTCTTGATATGGTTTCAGATTTGACACCAAAACTAATTGTTAAGAAACTATAATTTGTCCAGTTTGGGTAGAAAATCAAAGAAAAATATTTACAATTATTTGAAAAGGTATTTGAGAAGATACCCTCTGTCTTTTCAGCTACATTTCTGTGTGAGACTTAATTTTCTTCATATACGTCAACCCAAGCAATTTTCCACAGTAGGTTTGTTCTATCAGAATTCAGAAGGAAACGGACCAGACACCGGGAGGTGCAGAAGTACGATCCTTTATTCACATGCGGTCCCAGAGGAGAAGCTCTCCAAATTCTGGGCCCCAAGCTGGGGCAAGCAGCAACTTTTATAGCTGAAGCTTTACTCCTTAGCCTACATGGCGCAAGCGGGTGTACAGAAGCAAAAGTAGCAGTTAGACCTAGTTTTTGGCACGTTTCTTATCACTCAAGCTGGCTACCTCCCAAGAGCCAAGGCCGTTAAGGGGGGCTTCCTTACATCCCCCTTACACGTTGAAGACAGAATCAGATATGAGAATCTGCTCCTAGAGACTTATACAAAATGTAAGTGCTATTCTTCTCTCTAAATACTTTCAATATTGAAAAGTATAGTTATTTTGCATAAAATGTTTATAATGTAGAATTACTTTATTTTAAAATAAACTGTTAAATAGCATGGGGTTTTTGCAGTTTCCATTTCAAATGCACTAAATAAATATGGACAGATAGATGTAGCATCCATAAGCAAGTGCTCTTTAGAGTCCTTAATAATTTTTAAGAACATAAGAGTCCTATATGTAAATATCAAGTTATCACGTCCATCTGAAACTAATATAACGTCATGTGTCAATTATACCTCAAGTTGAAAAGAATCTAAGATTTTTGGTTCTTATTTGGCTTGGGGGGAAAAAGAAGGGTAAAAGAGTTCTGAAATCAGAATGGTTGCACTAGCTTATACAGCTTCAATTGTTCTAAATTTAAAACTTTACAACCTTCAATGGAAAGATTCGAGGACAGAAACCCCTGGGGTTATAGTGGCTGGGTTAATCATCAGAGGAGCTGCTCTTTGTTGGGTGCCCTGGAGGTGCTTCCCCATGGGGCAGTGCTTTGCGATGGGCGGGGGTTTGGCTGCCTTATGTTGGCAAAGCAGAGCAACTATTTTTGGTACTTACAAGCAAACTTCCTAGGCTGTGTTAGAAAGCGTGAGTGTGGAAGCTGAAGATGTGGAAACCAATTCCTCTACAACTATCTATTCAGGTGTACCCATGGGAAAGTATTTTATGTGCTCCAGGAAAAGCGTCTTCTAGAAGTTGCTGGTCTCCAGACCCTGTTTGGAATCCGTAGGAAGGGAAAGAGATTGGGCATTTGGTAAAGAAAACCTGATACTCATTTGGACTGAGAGAGCTCTCTGCATAGCCCCAGGAATACAAAACCGATTTGCTAATGGACAATGTGACTCAGTGTCATTCCTGTGGTTGATGATCCATCCTGCAGGGCCTTGCTCAGCTGTGCGGCTCTCAGGCTGTGTGATGGACTGTCTGACAGGCCTGGGGCTTTTCCCCAGTCATGGTTGGACAAAATCAAGCAGGATTTGTAAGTTCTCCTAGGCTCCACATCTGCAAAGCAGGGATAACAATGCCCACTTAGAATTTAAAGCACCTGGCATGCATTATTAGATTAATAACAACCATTTCGGTGCTTAACTGTTTGAGGAACTAACAAGGGATCTTTATTTATAAGAATTAGTTCCCCCCAAAAGCCTGCAAAGTCATTATGGTATTTCTTCACTTTTAAGGAGAATTTTTGTCTACATTTAACATCTAAAATTGAATTCTGTCTTTCATTTAGTGTACATATGATTTGTCCTGTTTTGTACAAAAATGTTAATAAACTGATGGTGCACCTTATAATAATAATAATAAAACAATACAGCATAAAGGCCCTGGCCAAGTAACTCAATTCATTAGAGCATCATCCCGATACACTAAGATTGTGGGTTCCATGTCTGGTCAGGGCACATACAAGAATCAACCAATAAATGCATAACTAAGTAGGACAACAAATCAATCGCTCTCTAAAACACAAACAAGTAAATAAAATACAGTATAAATTTTCCCATCTATGAACAGAGAACAAGTTAAAAATATATAAGTAATTTGTATAAATTTGGAATGTGGGAGACAGAAAGGTGAATTGTGGATTGCCCACCTCCAAAGCCTGGAGTTGCCTCACTAATTCATCACGACAGGCTGGTGCCTCCCTTCTCCCCAGCCCCAGGCTCTGCTGCACTGCCAGGACTTAGGAAAAGAACCTAGTCCCACCCAAGCCTTGAGCACCACTTTCTGCTCCTTTGTTCACCAAATGTGTGTGTCAGAAGATCCCAGTGAGACATCTTTTGCTCAATTAACCTGACATATCTGAGGCAGGATTCCTCTGATGCCTGCAGCTTAAGTTTAGGCCTCACAAAACTAAAGATGGACAGCTTGCATTATGGGAAATGCAATGCTATAAAATATTTCATATGTGGGAGACACTTCTTCACTGCCACCCTCATCCTCACCTCCATTAGTTGTTTTTTTTTTTCCTAACAATCCACCAATGCAGTCTGTCCCTAATTTTTGTTTTATTATACACATGGAATCTTACATGGCTAATGATCCCTGTGTGTGCAAAAGAGATGAGGCTTCTGCCCCTGACACCTACACTATTCAATATACCCCGACAGTGAGCAAAGGGTCCTCTTAGTCCTAAGTAGCCAAAATACCATATTTGGAGGGGGTTCTTCTCTTAATACCATGTTAAAAGGATGTCAGAGCCTGTAGGTTAAGTGTCTTTACAGATTGCTTAGGCCATCAACACACTCACTGTGAAGGTCTGCTCACACTCCTAAAGCCACTCATGTAGTGTTGAATAATGTGAGCTCAAAGCTAAGTTTATAAAACAACCTTTAGAATCTAACTCCACCAAGCTTCAGTTGTTTTGTCTTCATTCTTTAAAGCATTGAAAAAGTCTGTGGTAAGGATGAAATAAAAGCCTTTGTTCAGGTATCTAGAAGAGCTCCTGTGTTTCTCCTGTTGCTTTGGATGTGTTTCCAATGTATATTTTTAGGATAATTGGGGTGGGGTGGGGGGGGTCAAGTATGTTGCAAATATTTCTTAGCATATTTTTTCCTTTCGCTGATACATTTTTTTATAACCTTGAACTTAAAATATTTACATTGTGGAATTTCAGTATCTCCTCTGTAGTTTATTGCTTTTAAGCTTAGTCTCTGTTCATCAAAAAGTTAGATATTCACTAATATTTTCTCCTTTTAATAGTTTGATTTTTAAAAACCACACAGGTCAAGATATATGATCAGATTAGCTTTTTCTTCCCAAATAGTTAACCAACTCTTGTGATGATACTGTTTTTTAAAATAATTTCAAGTTAAAATATTTTGCCCTGGCTGGTGTTCCGCAGTGGGATGTGCGGCGGCGATGGGTGACAGCCTGCAAGCCAAAAAGCCGCTGGTTCAGTTCCCGGTTGGGGCACATGCCTGGGTTGCAGGCCTGGTCCCCAGTTGAGGACATGGGAAAGGCAACTGATGGATGTCTCTCTCACACAATGATGTTTCTCCTTCTCTCTTTCTCCCTCCTTTTCTTTCTCTCTAAAAAAAATAATTACAAAAAAATTTAAAACTGTTGGGTGAGAAAAGTGGAAGGTGAGCCCAGGACAAAGTAAGATAAGAATCAATTGGCTGGAGGCTCCTACCAGCCACTCAGGCCTGCAGGTAGGGAGCACCTGAGGTGAGGAATTCGGGCAGAGCCCAGCCCACTGCTTGTATGAAAACTGCTGCTACTTGAGGGGGCCGGGAAGAAAGAGTATGGAGTGACGGGAATAAAAATTGCTGCACATACCGTATTCTACAATGGTGGATATGTATCAGTATGCACTTGTCAAAGCCCACAGAATTGAGCCCTGGCTGATGGCACAGTGGATTGGTTCCAGCCTACGAACCCAAAGGTCGCTGGTTCGATTCCCAGCCAGGGCACATAACCAGGTCTCCAGCCAGGTCTGTAGCTGGGGGCAAGTGAAAGGCAACCATACATTGATGTTTCTCTCCCTTTCTACCTCCCTCCCTGCCCTTCCCTCTGAAAATAATCAATAAAATCTTAAACAAACAAACAAAAAACCATAGAACTGTACAACACAGTGAACCCTAGGGAAAACTATGGATTCTAACGAACAATCATGTATCAATACTGGCTCGCCAATCATTAACAAATGCACCACACTAACGAAGGACACTAATAACACGGGAGACTTAGTACAGGGACAAGAGGAGGGCATATGGAGACTCTGTACTAGCTGCTATTTCCTGTAAACCTAAAACTGCTATAAAAAATAAAATCTATTAATATTTTTATGTTGATTGTTTCCCAAATGCCGGCACTAGGTGATTGGTATCTGCATGTCCTGTTTAAAGGAAAGAGGTAGAAAGACAGATCAAGAGCTGAGGAGTGAAATTTGGTGCACTGACCCCAAAGACTCTTATTCCCACCCCCCAAAAGGACCAGAGGTGCACCTCAGTGTATTTCAAACAGGTATTTTATTGTTCTGGCAACTGCAAAATATACACATTTCTGAAAGGCAGCCCCTGTTTGGAAGCTGGCACAGCTTCATCCCAGGTAATTAATTCAGACAAATACACAGAATGCAGAGAAGCTGTAGGTCACACAGAGAAGGCCCCCCCAACCAACCGACGAACAATAAACCCAATCTAAAAAGCTTCCTATTTTCAGGCTTCCTTAGACACATTAAATAAATAAATAGCACATTTGCTACCAAAATAATAAAAAAATAAATTTCAAGTATTACAAACGAAATCATCATTGGTGTGGTTCAAACAATTTTTCTTCTCCCCCCAAATGAAGAGTTTAGTCCATGGTCTCAGGAAAGAAAAAGCCAGAGAGTACACCTATCCCAAAACGAATATGCAAAGTTAAAAATAATTGGTCCCAGATATTTTTCAGGGGCGGGGGGGAGGGTGAGAGGCAACAATGGCGCAGTCACTCCATGACTCCAGCTCTCTCCAAGGTCCCCCACCCCATCCATGTCTATGTCCATGTCCTCACCCAGGCCCTTACCAACCACACTCTGTGGTGGACAAAGCTCCATTTACGTCCGTACTGACTGCCGGCTTCCAGAGGTGAGGGGCATGCACCTTCACACAGCCCCACTCAAATCGTCTGTAAGAGTGAACTGTCCAGAAGGTGGGACACAATTCAGTCATTCTCAAGGGCAGAACTGCAGGCCCCTCTGTTTAAAAACATACACTAGGGTCAACTAGACTCAAGATAATGGGAAAGAGGTAAAGCAACCCAAGTGTTCAGTCGCACGGAATGTACATGCAGACTGCCAAGTACAGGGGACGGGTTGAATGATTTGGTGTGAAAACCTCATACTTGATGGTATGGCATCTGAAGTGTGTCCCGTTTCCCACGTAATCCCAACCAGAGAAATATACATTCTCTAGGATCTCCTCTCAAACAAAACAAAAACAAAAAACAAAAACAGCTGATCTCTCCACTTCCAGCTCCAGCTGTCCAAGCCTGTCCACCCCCACTCACAGCTATTTCATAGGCTAAGAGTGGGGTGAGGATGTCAAACTTAAAAGCAGAGGGCAGGAAAGGAAAGTGACCTTTGGCACCAGCTTTTAGAAAGATTCTTATAGGGTCATTTGGGCAAATGCTGAGTCTCCAAATCGTTTCTTCTGGGCCTCTGGACACCCCATTCCTCCCCATGTACTTGGAGGCAACAAGGAGGAACCAGCAGGTACAAACTACAGGTATTTAGAATCACGGGCCTTCAAATCCCTGCTTTGAACGGAGAGGACATTCCCCAAGGCACCCAACACTATGCCAGACATACAGCAGACACTCCATGAAAATGTGTGGGACTGGGCTAAATCCTGCTGGGACACCATGAACAGCCTCTTGGAGGAAGTGGCCTAGAATGAGGCCTGGCTTGGGCCATTGTCCCAATCTAGGAAATGAATATCCCGAAGGAAGGAGACCGGATCCCTGTTCTTCTCCATGCCATCTCCCAGGCTCTGTCTTGTGGTGATCTGAGCACTTGTTCTCCAGTCAGCTCACTGGGGTCCCCTCTGAGCTCCCCATCTTGTGGGCATGGCCCAATTCCCCACATTCTTTCACAGCTCCAGCCCCCAAGGGCATAAAACCCAAACATCTAAGTTCCTGAAGAGAAGGGGTGACGTTCGGGTCACCATACTGCCAGGAAAAAGTGCAAAAGCAGGCAGCCCCTGGGAAGCCACCTCTCAGGGGCCTCTGACCCAGGCCTGAGAGCAGAGGGACAGGATAGATCCCCCAGAGGGTAAAGCCCTGGTGCTATTTCCTCTTGCCAGCATAGCCAGATGGTCCTTCAACATCTTCAGAGACCGAACACAGACCTGGGAGGTGTGTGGCCATGCAGAGGGTCACTGCTTAGCTGACCAGCAAGTCCAGCTCAGGGACTTCCGTCTGCACCTCCTAGCCGGCTCTCCCAGCTGGCGCCACCTTAGCATGTGTCCTTTCTTCATAAGTCAACATCCCAGGCCAAAATGCACAAACAAGCCTGGTGCAAGTTTTCAATATTCCTGACCCTTCAGCAGCTGGGATCTAGGCCCCTTTAATTTTAGGATTCTGGGACCAGTGTCATCTCCCCAGCTGAGAACATTGCAGGTTAAGATCACAAAAATGAAACAGAACAGCAGAGGCATCCGATGTCCTCTCCGCAGGGCCTTCTCTCACCTCCACCACTGCTCAATGTCCTCACCAAGCCTCGTGGACAGTCAGTGAGGCCACACAGTCCTGGGCAGCAGGGAGAGCCCGGGACAGGGGTGGTTGCAGCTGGGTGTGGAAGCATGGACTCTGGACACACACCAGAAAGGCATGCTGGGGATCTCGGCCACCCCAGTGCTGTAGGGGGCACGGATTCACCCTGACCAGCAGATCCTTCTTCTATGCCACCCTGCCCCATTCCGGCAAAAGTCCTTGGGATCGTTGGCCTTGGGTAGATGGAAGAGCCCTACCTATGCAGCAGGGAAGGAAATGGAATGGAACGATGGGTCTGCCTCAGTGTGTCCCGGAGGCGTCAACGCTGTTCTGGGAGCCATTCATGTTCTGTTTTCGGGAGAAAAGAGGTGGGGGAAGGAGCATTATTATTACTGTTGACAAGATTTCTAAAGCAAAAGACTAAAGCCATGCAGTTGAGGTTTCACCCGCCGTCTCCCCAGACAAAAAACACAACCAGAAAGAGCTTCATTGACCAAGCTGTTGGCAGTTGCCCAGGGAGGCCCCAGGAACAGGTGGAGGTTAGGGTGAGAGCCGTAAGGGAGAAGGGCCTCATGGCAGAGGCCTGATATCTGCCTGCAGGAGGCGGGAAGGAGGTTGGGGACAGCAGGCAGCTCTGTAGGTCAGAGCTGTTCTGGGGAACAGGAGGGTCAGCACCTAAGAAACCCTTAGCTCATAGCCCTTGAGTGTCCCAGGGCTGTCTCTGCCCAGGGAAGTCTTGCTGGTCACACCAGGCAGAAGAGGCACCGGGAACCCTCTAAAAGAAGTTAAGGACTCTCCCAACTTGGCTCCTGCAGGGCCGTACACCTTGCCCCTTGGGATCAGCTTCTAGAAGCCTGGGCCCGGCAGCTAGCTGCGAGCTAGCTGGACGTAGTAGGGGAGGACCCAGGTACGGGAGCCAGGCCAAGACAGCATTGTCACTAAAGCTCTCTTCCAATTATAACGAAAGCAATCCTTGCCAGAGCCTCACCTGCTTAAAAATGTTTTTCAATCAACTGGGGACAGATGAGGGGTGCCACCACACAGCAGCAGTCTCTTTACCTAACCTCCTTAATTTTCCCACAAAAAAAGGGAAATACTATTTTAACAGTGTTTTCTCCCATCCTAAGTATCTACACTAAGACTGTCTTAAAGGGGTCGGGGAGAGAGTGGAACCCAGGCAGACAGATATGCAAAGATCACTTTGCCCACCGCCCCCTACCCCCATGCAGACACACCAAGGGTCTTGGTGCAGAAATCCCAACAGAAGAGAATCCGGGGCTGGTGGCTCTGAAGCCCAGATCTGCGCCTGCTCAGCCAGCCCCAACAGTCAGGTGACCTGACCCTCCAACTACCAGTACATCAGACAGCCTCTGTGAGTTGGGGGGTTCTGGGAAGGAAGACCCTGTCTCCTTGCAACCAGAGGACCCAGACAACTTGTAGGATCACAGTGAGGTGCTGCCATGTCCTTCTGCCCAGCTGGCTCCAACCCGCTCTCATACCTGTCAAGCCCAAGGCTCTGAGCAGCCACAAAGAACGGCAATGAGATGATGACACTGGGGGTTGCAGGCACAGACTACGTCAAACCACTCACTCATGGTGTTCCTGATCAGGATGCATGGGGGGAAAGGAGGAAGCAAGAGCGGGGACCTCAAGACAATGGTGCTGCTTTTAAAAATCATAAGTTCCCTGGCACGGGGAGTATGAGTCACATACTTTACAATGGGCAGTCTTCACACAGACCAAGATGCCCTGCTGGGCAGAGATGCCATGACTCAGAGAGATGGGGAGAGCATGGAGAGGGACATGCACCAAGCCATTTACCTTTTCAAGGTTAGTAAGGAGAAAACTTTGAGAAAATGTGACAGACAGTTCGTCTTTCAAGCATAGGGGGACAAAGGAAGAAACATGTTGGAAAAGAAAAACAGAACAAAACATCTTTAGTAGTATTTTGTTTTTAGTGTGCATTTGAAATTTCAAAATCAAGGATGCATGGTGAATGGTTGGCCCAATGCACTGACAGAGCCCCCAAGAAGGGACTGCTGGGCACCACGTCTGGCTAGCCTGTCATGCCCACTTTACTGGGAAACCATAATCCCTGGCATCCTTAAGCCACAAGCCTTAAGATCCCAGAGGCTCCCACACTTCCCATTCTCATGGGTGCTCCTGCTCTGCATGAGAAGAAATCCCACTGGCCTATGTGGAAGGAGTAGAAAGGCATCAAAATGCGGATTGGAGTGCAAACTAGAGCGCAGGACATACCCACCAAAGCACAGGGCACCATCTCTCCAATGAGAACAGCTACCAACCACCAGGTACTGCCGGAGATTCTGTAATGCTGCATTATCAAAACACTCCATAACATTCCTATCTCCATTTTACAGATGAGGAAGTTGGAGTCCTAGAATTGCACTACCTTGCCCCGAGTTCCAAAGAGAGAGGGTACTAGAGCAAGATCAAACCCGGCTCAGTGTGACTTTAATATTACATTTTGGAACCTGCAGCCCAACATGGGCTTGTTTCCCAGGCCCAGCTGGACACTGAAACCCCAGCAAATGGCCCCCACCCAGCAGGAAGATTTCTTTTCTGACAACACCAGGCTGTGTGTCAAGAAGAATGGGAGATGCACAGATGCACAGGACTGCAACTCCTAAATACTGAATTTCATGGACACACCCACATTCAGTACACACACCTCTGCTAGGAAGAGGCTGCCAGCGGCCTGGGCAACCCCACTGGCTGCAAATGGCAGTTGCCTGGGTCAGGGGCAGGTGAACTGTAAGTACTACCTTGGCTGTTCCCAATATCCAGGCCAGAGGAAACAGCGAAGCTTTAGGGCTGGGAGACCTGGTTAAATCGTGGTCCTGCCACCAGCCCTCACCTAGTAGATGGGGATATACTGTGTCTACCCTGCAGATGTCCTGGGGTTATCTTAAAGATCAAAGGCATGAGACATGCGTAAGCACATTTTCTGTGAGCTGCAGAGCATGACGGAATGTATTTCACTACAGGCAGTGCCACCTAATCTAAGCTTGATGCCAAACAACTGTTTTCCCAGAACTAGCCAAGCTTTTAAGCTTACCAGGCTGAACTCGCAAGCCCCTTCCTCATCTGCATGAATTGGTCACTGTACCCTAATCAGCAAAAGCGAACGAACACAGGTAGGTGCATGATTTGAGTGGTTGGGGGAGGGCGGTATTTCCTGTGGCTGTTTCTAAAACTGTTATCAAGACCTCGGTTCCCTCTGTAGTTGGAACCACTAAAGCATTGGAAACGCTCTGGCCGAAACTTAAGCAGGGCTTTCTGTATAGAGCTGTGGCTGTAGGAAAGGGGAAACCAAGTGGGTCTGATTCAAAAGCTGCTCCCAATCCTGAGTAGGGCTATTCAAGATGAGCAGTTTCCATATAAGACAACCAGATCCAGAACAATGGTTTCCAAACAGACCTCTCCAGAGTAGGGGTGGGGAGTTCGGGAGCCCCCGGAAGTTGGGGGGTGGGGGTCTATTTGTTTTGCAGATTAGGCTCTGGGTAAATTTTCCTCTCAATATGACAGGGCTCTCCTAGGGGAGACAAAGAACTTTTTGACAATGGTAGCAGGCTCAAGGGCTACCTCACCACCAGAATCTGAGGCTAACAGAGACAAATGAGATTTAGAACAAATAACCCAGGATCCCAAGAGGAAGTGAGGAGGGGACAGCTGTAGCAGTGCCGCATCAGGACACAGAAAACAATTGGGCCATAATTATTTCTTGTGTCCTTTGTTAGCAATTCATGGATCCCCTTCTCCCTCCTCCCATGCTCTTCCTCCTCTTTCAGATTCCCCAAAAACTATGGTTGCCCTCAATGTGTTAACAGGCAGGAGGCCAAATTGGCAAGCAAGGAGAAAGCAGTGCTAGCAGCAAAATTATTTGGAGAAAAATACTTACAAACAGGCTTTCCCTAGCAAAGGCTGCAGAGAGAAATGGTTGAGAGGAAGAGGTCAGTAGAGGCACAGGGTAGAAGTTCTGAGTCATGGAAAATCAGTACATCCTCTGCTGGGAACCCCTGGCCTGGCCCAGCTTCCAGGCTCCCTAAGGATTCAGCTGAGCTGTCCTGTTGAAGTCGTTGAGGGGACCCTGCTACACATCCTCTGTGACCAGGGACAGTGCAGCCCTGAACCTTATTGAACCCAGCCCAGGCCAGTCCCCACAACTGTTGCTGACAGTGGCCTCTAAACTTCCAACTATGACCCCAGAGTTTACACCAAAACAATGTCACAGGCTTCAGTCTTCATTAAAACAAAAAAACCCTCTAATTTTAGACCTAAAGAGTATTAATTAGACATCTTCAAGTCCTACCCTCTCATTTTAAAAGATAAGGAGACTGAAGGATCAAGAGGGACATAACCTGACAATAAAATCCTACAGTTAGTGCCAGATGGAAAACACCATTACACTCAATGCTCAGCATTTATTCCCTCATTTGATTGGCTTTGGCAGTAGATGCTACTCTCCCATTCCACAGATGAGAAAACTGAGGCCTGAAGAGCTTCAGTGACCTGCCCAAGGCTGCACAGTACTTGCCCCCACATCACATTTCCAGATACCACAGGATTTAAATGAACTTCAGGCAAAATGTGGGAAGAGATGACACTCATAAACAAACCCAATTCAAAATTCAGCTATGATTTATTGGTAAGAGACCAAGCTTGATGGGTGGAGGTGTGGGAACACCCCTGGGTGGGACCCAAACTTAGAGTTTTCTATGTCTCACAGATTCTTGGCTGTCATTGAAGAGAAAAATGGCTTTCTAAAAGTAAATCTTAATACTCAAATAGCCAAGATCTTTCAGCCTTTAATCTTCATATCAAATTAAGTGAAATTTAGTTGGTTTTTAGTTGTTTGGTTTTTTACTACCTGCTAAAGTAACTACACTATGTGAGAAAGTGGCTCTCCCAGACCATCTAGCTCTGTAAGACAGGCAGCCCTGGCTCTAACTAGGCCATGGGGCTCTGCGTGAGGACACTCCATGGGCCCCCTTTGACTACAGCTGTTCTGTGATGAGGAGCCATGGCAAGCAAGGGGGAAAAAAGTCAACCATGGATCTGGGACAGAAAGACATCCTCAGGCCACACAGGCAGAAGCCAACAGCCTAGAACTGCATGGAGCCTGACTTCCAAACTAGAAGCTGCCTTCAACTCTTCTTGAGAAAAACCTATTCACGTGTATGAGTGGGACACAGGCTCTCCGCTGTTTCTTCTGCTCTGCCCGATTCTGCCCGGTGAAGATCACCACGTCAGAAAGCAGGTGTGCACACTCACAGCCACGCCAGGAGGAACCTGGCTGCGGCTTTCCAGGATGTCACAAACTCCCGCGCTCATGCCCAGGCTCTCTCCCCACACCACCCACCCAGATAGCAGACACACGGCGAGGAAGGAAAAGGGGGTAACGCACTTGTCCGGGCAGCTGTGCGGGCACCTCCGGGGGCAGGCAGTTGGGCAGGGCAGCGGAGGCAGAGGCCACATGCTCCTCAAAGCTGTTGATGCGAGGCTTTTTGGTGGGCTCGGGGCTGGCTAGTGGGGTGACACTATTGCGTCTCATGAGTGGGTTAGGTCCCTTCTTTGTGTCCTAAGCAAGACAAAGACAAAAGAGAGAGGCGACAGTTATGTGGAGAGGGAAGATAAATAAGCAAAAAAAAAAAAAAAATCTAAACCAAATAGAACATGTTTCTCTGCTTCTGGATTTCAGCAATACAACAAGTCTGACCAGTGGCCCTGAGACCACAGGGCTGCCTTTCTGTCTTGCATCTCCCAGTTGGCAAGATCAAGCGATGATCCCCACACATGCCCCTTTTCCAGATCATTCCAAGATATCCACCCCAATGAACATGACATTCACAAAGCAGGTGAAGGAAGAACAGCAGGACCAGCTCTGCACAGTTTTTCATTACAGGAGATACCAAGGTTGGAGAAAAGAACCTTGATGCTATCTACCCAGGAGGGGAGTGAAGGGGAGAAAGGCCTGGGCATGAGGCTTAGGTAACTACTAAGGGGACAGGAGAGCTGCAGGGCAGGGAAGGAAGGTGTTGGTTCTGCACTCCTGCATGCTGACCACGAGCCAGGATCCGCAGAGCAAACATGGAACAGCTCCTGCGTCCCATAACTATGCCTTGGCTCTGGACCAGAAGGCAGGTTTCAAAGCCAGCCAGGGGACCCAAGACACGAATGACCTGAGGGAGGATGAAACGGTCAGCCAGAGCCAAACACTAGCCTTCTGACGGAGTGCCAACACTACCGGAATGATCCTCATGGCCTGTCACTATAGCTTACGACCGAGGAGACTGAGTTGGGGTCTGTCTCCACCCAGAACCTGGTTCTGCACAATACAGAGTTCAGGGACCATCAGAGCCCAGTTCAGCCAAACCTCGTTGCTGGGGGTTCAGGCTGGGAGACTGCTCCTCACAGAGCTAGAGGAAATGCAGCATTAGCCAACCAAACACATTCAGAAACAGCGTCATAGAGCCAAGGGACACCACCCTTTTACGTTTCCATCAACCAGCCAGGCAACTGCCAGTGGAAGCCAGGATTTTTAAGGCCAGTATCTTCTGGCTGAGCTCCCTGGTACCAGGGAAGTCCCCTGCATGAATGGGAATGTCATACTCGGTGTACACGGCAGTGTCGGACTGATGCTGGCAAAGCATTGCATTTCAATAATCGGTACCAAGTAAATTTCAGCTTTCTTCCACATCTGCATTGGCAGAAATCAGGTCTGCCCTTGGGAGAGCCCACCAGGTTGACCACCAAACCTCAGACCTCCCAGGGGGGAATCAGTTGTCACCAGGCACTGGGTGTCCTGAAAAACTTTTCCATCTACCATCCCTTGTGCCTCTAATTTCCAAATCTTGTGTTTCTCCAGTTCCACTTCCTTCTGCACTATTATCATTTCTTGGTAATTCTGTACTTAAGTGCATAGAGATGACTGAGCAGATTTGCTGATCCTGCTTTTGTTTTTGTTTTTTTAAGACTTTTATTTACTTTCAGAGAGAGAGGAAGGGAAGGAGAAAGAGCAGGAGAGCAAGTCAATGTGTGGTTGCCTCTCACATGTCTTCAACTGGAGACTTGACCCTGCTGATCTTGTTTTGTTTTAACCAGTAACTGGAACTTGAAAGTAGTTTTAGTCAGCTCTGAAGGAAAAGGCAACAATATTTGTGCTGTGGTTACATTTAAGAGTAAGATATGTCTCCCTCTTTAATACTCATTTCTCTGGTCAAGTAGAAATGGAGGAAGAAAGCATGAAAAAAGAAAGAAGTCTCTGGCTGGTGGCACAGTGGATAAGGTGCCGGCCTGCGAACCCAAAGGTCGCTGGTTCGATTCCCCAGGTCAGGGCTCATAACTAGGTTGCAAGCCAGGTCTCCAGCCAGGTCCATAGCTGGAGGCAGGTGAAAGGCAACCATACACTGATATTGCTCTCCTTCTCCGCCTCATTCCCTTCCGCTCTCTCTAAAAATATTAAAATCTTAAAAAAAAAAAAAAAAAGTAAAGAAAAGAAAGAAAGAAGCCACCAGAGAGTCCAAGAGCACACACAGATGCTGAGAAAGGGATGGGGAGCAAGTCACCCAGGCCCTCGAGTTCCAACCCACTACCTCAGTGAGAACCCACTGGAAGGCAAACATCAACATTTACAGGCAACACCATACTGGGGGCTTTCCAAACGTTCACAGGCATTGGTCCGTCACTCGGTAGTCCTTGAGACAGGGGACAGAGGGGTGGCTGAAGGGCCGGAGGCACAAAACTTGCACTCACCTCTGACCTCTCCCGGTGTGTGTTCACTGACTCCACATTCAGATAGATGGATTCTACCCGGCAGCCTGGGCAGGGAGAGAGTGGCTGCTGGTTAGAGGGGACGAGTTGCTTACAGCCCCAGAGCCCCCAGGAGCCACTGCCCCAGGGAGCAGGTCTCGCTCGGCATGGGCTATGTCACCATACTCACCATAAGCGACTGGAGTCAATTTCAGGACGGTGTGAAGGGGGCATTTCAGGTAAGGCATCTCCTCTGAAAAAAAGAGAAATGGCCCACAATTCAATATGAGACTTAAGGACAGACATTCCCAGGCCCCCAGCAAGAGATCTGCCAGGTGGGAACTTGGAGGCCGGGTGGGCAAGGGTGCCTCCCCTGGCCCCCCACTCCTCACGCAGGCCCTCACTCCAGGCAGGCGGCCCTAGAAATACCTAGCCCAAAGAACAAAATCAAAACAAGCCCTAAACCCACTCTCACCGAATGAATCACAGTAAAAAAATTAGTCATTCCCCAAACAATGAAGGTGAGTCAAGGTTCAGCTGAACCTCATGCAGACTCAGACCTCAATCTTAAGTTAGTTTTCTGGGTGGTTGTTCCCTAGAGGTGGGCGGAAGAGTAGGGCTGCCCCTCCCACCCAGCCCAAAGCCCTGGAGATGTGAGTGGGCCAGGGCTTTCAGGAGGCTGTTTCATGGAGCCCCGGGCCCACTACACCCTCTGTAGCAAAACAAGCAACTCGTGTGGGTTGAGGAAGGAGGCATGAGGTCTGAAGCTACCCCAAATTCAGAGGCTGGTTTCCTTCCCTCCTTTCAGGGACCATAACCAGCTCCCAATTCTGCCCCTTTCCCCACCAGCAAGTTTTGGGGGAGAGTAGCACCTGCGCTCTTATCCAGGAAGTAGGCCAAAAGGCAACGCAGGACAGCCTGGTGGCAGATAACCAGCACGTTCTCCTGCCGCTCCAGCTCCATGATCACGGGCTCCAGGCGCTGCACCAGGTCCTGGTAGGACTGCAAGACAGAGGGATGGGTGCTGTGTCGTGGCAGCACACTGCCCTTGTGGGTACTGGGGAAGCCACCTCAGCTGGCTCCCTCAGAAAAAAGATATTGTCATGTATTATAAGGATGTGGAGAAGTCATCTTGAGAGGACATCATCTCCCTCACCACTCCTTCGCTTTCCTCATACTCCATATGAAGGAGTGAGGAAAGCAAGTCCTGACAGGCAGCAACATGATGAACCTCGGATGAAACTGTTAAATTAAGTGACAAGCCAGCCACAAAAGTCCACATATTGTACAATTTCATTTACATAAAATATCCAGATCGGCAACTCCACACAAAGTAGATTTGTGGTTGTCAGGTGCAGGAGAGTTGGAACTGATAGCTAACACGCTGGGTTTTCTTTCAGGATTCATGGAAAGTTCTAGAATTAGTGGTCATGGTTGCATGGTATTGTGAATATACTAAAAACCATGGGATTATATGCTTTAAAATGGTTAAAACAGTGAATTTTGTATGATGTAAATTTTATAACATTAACATAATATAAGGGGTAGGCCTATGACTTTTAAGACCAGCACAATTCCCATTTACAACTGTCTCTTTGCTGGCTCCCTTCCTTTCCTTCTCTTGCTAACCAGGGAACAAAGGCCAAGGTGATACAAAAGGATATTACCTTGGGCTATGGGGGAACAGAGATGTGACAGGCCACAGACAGGGAGGATTCTCACTAAATGTCGCCATGCCAAGGCCTGCAGTGGACCTCACAGTACCACCCGCATCCCATACTCCTTGTCCAGGTCTCTAAGCAGTGGCTTGCTCAGCCAAATGAGTTATAAACAGCTTTGGGGAATGCTCTCCAACAGTGTCCATTCAGTCAGCACAAGTGACTTGAGGTGACGTGCCCACCATATCTTGTGCAGTCAAGGGGAGAACCCTCACACCCATGATGGCTTTTTTCCCACACTGTTGTTTCTGTCATTAGAGAAACACATCTCTCACTGTTGCTCATAGGAAAATACAACTCCGCTTCTCTCGGAGCTGTTCATAGTGTTCTATCAGAATTCAGAAGGAAACCGACCAGACACTGGGGAAGCGCAGGAGTACGATCCTTTATTCACGCGCGGTCCCAGAGGAGAAGCTGCTCTCCAAATTCTGGGCCCCGAGCTAAGACAAAAAGCAACTTTTACAGTTGAAGTTTCACTCCCTGGCCTTGCAAGCAAGGTTACCGAAACAGACATAGAAATTAAAGCTAGTTTTTCAGCGCCTTTTTTATCATTCAAGCTGGCTACAGCTGGCTCCCCTCCAGGAGCCAAGACCGTTAACCCTTTACATCCCCCTTACAGGCCATTAAGGGGGGCTTCCTTACATCCCCTTTACAATAGGTTCCGTTTAGGAAGGCCCAATTCAGACATGAAAGTGCCAGGAACAAGCATCAGAACAAGTGCAGGGCTTGCTGTGCATAATCTGTTACCAGTACATGTCCACCTGGGTACCCAGCAGCCCTCTCCTGGCCTTGCCCGACACCCCGGACTCTGAAGGACCATCGTATGCTCCCCACGTGACTATCCTTCACTGAATGGACAACTGACCCTACGTGGAAGGGGAAGCAGTACCAGCACACATACCTCCCCAGTGGGGTAGCGGTAGTAGTACTTGTCCTGCTCACGCAGAGCATATTCCTCAGGGTAGGTGTCTTTGATCTCTTCATAGGTCATCTCCTCACAGACACCCTAGAGAAAACACCAGAGGTCACTTGAGGGAACAGGCCCCAAGGGCCAGCTTGACTCAGTTAACACAGCACACGTGGTCCGTGAGGGCTCTCAAGATTTCCAGCTGATGGGCTGGAATAAGTGCCCTTGCTCTCTCACTCCTGCCCACCACGGCCACAGCCACACCCGGAACTCACAGCATCGATTTCGTTGAGAGCCTTCCACTGTTCATAGGGAAGCTGAAGGGCTTCTGCTGTCTGGATGGTACTCTTCAGCTGGCTGGTCCACACCTTGAGATCCTTCAGGTTCTGCTCCTCCACAAATTTGCTCAGGGCGTTGGCAAACTGAGTGGGCATGGGACAAGAGGGGCACACACTGGACTCCAGGCTCCTGGGCCTGCTGGAGAAGGAGTGCAGGATTCCTTCCCACTCCCGCACTGGGGACAGTTACTTCGCTGTCATTCGAGTGGTGAGGAGGAGACTGAACAACTGAGAAGCGACACACACACCCCCTCCTCACAGCCCCTGAAATACTCTCTTCCCATCCACACAAGTACAGGAACACCCACAGGGACACGTACGGACACACACAAGGACAGGAAGACACACACACAGACATAGATAGAGACACATACACAGAAACACACACATACATATAGGGATACACAGATGCAGACATATGCACAGAAACACAGACACACACCAGGACAGAAACACAAATGTAGATAGATGTACACAGAGGAACACGCATACATGTATACATAGGGAAATACACACACCCCATCCTTAGTCCCCTACCTTTCTCCCTGCTCCCCTCCTACCTTCCTGCCCCTGCTGGACAGGCCAGAATCCCCTCCAATCTTCCCCTGGAGGTTGTGTTCGCTCTCGCCATGCCGACACAAGTAGATGGTGCGGGGCTGCACATGGATGTTCATCAGGTAGTACACTATGCGGCTCTGAATGTGGTCCTGAACTCTGTTCACCAGGAACCGCCGGCCCACATCAATCACCTTGATCAGTGACAGGTCCCTGCGCAGAACGGTGACCCAATGATTAGAACCCCTTCTCCCATCAGCACAGCACTGCCAGCCTGAGTCCCATTACCCAGCAGGGGCCAACAGCAGAGATCAGTCCCAACAAAGCCACCTCGTCTGATGTACACTCCCTGAGGGCAGAGACTCACTATATTTGATCTGAGCGTTAGAGTGTGAGTATGTGTGACTCTTGCAGCAGTGTGGTAGAGAGGCTGGCAAGTTTCCCGGAAGAGGGGGAGAGAAGAACAAGAGAATGGAAGAATGTAAAGGCAATACCAAAGGGACCACAGCAAGACTGGGCTCAAATATTCACTTTCCACACTTCTACATAGTTAGTGTCTGAAACAGTTATAATGAACATATAATCAAGGATTTTAAATTCAATTAAATTTTTAAAAAAGGTTTTATTTATTATTTTAGAGAGAGGGGAAGGGATAGAGGCAAAGAGGGAGAGAGACATTAATGTATAGTGGCCTTTCACCTGCCTCCAGCTAAGGACCTGGCTGGAGACCTGGCTTGCAGCCTGGTTATGTGCCCTGACTGGGAATCGAACCAGTGACCTTTGGGTTCGCAGGCTGGCACCTTACCTACTGTGCCACTAGCCAGAGCCTAATCAAGGATTTTTAAAAGATACATATATGTATTTTTTTACCTTCACCCAATGACATACATGCTTATTGATTTTAGAGAGAGGGGAAGGCAGGGAGAAAGAGAGAGAGAGAGAAACATCAGTCAGTTGTCTCTCACACGTGCCCTCACTGGGGACCAAACCCACAACCCAGGCTTGTGTCTTGATCGGGAATCAAACCTGCAACCTTTTGGCCTGCAGGATGTCACTCCAACCAACTGAACCACAACAGCCAGGGCTAAAAGATACTTTAAAAGAGTCCGAAAGTATCCAGGAGTAACTACCTTGTGGGAACTTCAGGAAAACATTAAAAGCCCTTAAGTAGGTGACTCTGAGATGATCACCCCTTAGAAGTTACCTGTCACATTTGTCAGGGTCGAGGGGCTGATAGCTGGCTTCATAGCAATTAATTCTCTTCATGAAGTCATCCATCGCCTCTGCTGAGTTGCAGTCCTTGTAATCTGGGCTGGAGATTTTCACTTCCTGTAACACCACAAAGAGGCAGCTGATGAATCACGCTGGAGGCTTTCTGCTTAGCTGAAGCAGGATTTGGGGCTGGCAAAGGGGAAAGCACAAACAGACTCAGAATAATGATGATCCGACACACTGTTTAAGAGGAAAAGGAAATATGCTGGTGCTGAATCACAACCCAGTGATTACATGGGGAGAGCACCATGGTAGACAAAGGATCGCTGTCTGGATGGAGAGAGACAGGAGACCCACGAGACGTCTAATGAACACCTCTGAATGGGCCAGGGTTTGGGATCTATCCAGTAGCCATGCCACCCCCAGACATCCTAGCCCTCAACCAACTGACTTCCGTGTAAGCGTCTGCAGTGTTTCCCACACCAAGAGAAGAAGAGGACTCCCTAGTGTCCCTTTGTCAGTTAGCAAAGGGACACTAGGGAGCTGCAGGTGACAGCCCTGGCCCGGCATGTTGGGCGGGATTCTTCCTCCCCCACCCATAGATGGGGCAGAATACACAGTAACTGGTCCCTCATTAATGCTTTTCTACCTGGATCCCTTCCAAGGTTTGCTTTTCCAGCAGGGAGATGGACAATTGATTCTTGGGCCTGCCCTCCTCTCTAAGTGAAAACAATAGGTCTGAGCAACCTGGCAGATTTCTGAATTTGTTTAATGCATGTGCTCTTTTCCTCCTCAACAACTACCACAACCATAAAAGAGAGGCAGCCACTCTTTAAAAATCTAAGTTCAATGGGAAGTTGGTGATGCGTGGTGCGGAGCTTTAGTCCGGGAAGAAAAAGTTCTAGAGCTTGACGGTGGTGGCACCTGCACAATCAGGTGACTCTGCTGAAGGCCAATGGAACTGAGCACCTAAAAGCAAATCTTTTCTCCCTAGCACAGCCATACACATAAAAAGACAGCGGAAAGGCCTACGCTGCAAAGTCGCTTTGAGGCTTAATCAGAGAAAGAGGCTTCTGAACACGGAGGGTCAGGGCAAGTGACTCCTGGCCAAGCACATGGGGACTACTCACTGGGGAAAGTGATTCTGCAGCTGCTCTGTCCTTTACTACCTCATGGAACCAGAGAAAAAGAGTAAAACCCTTTGTCTAAACTTCAATAACCTGTTTCCTCATCCTTTGAGCCTCTTCCCCTGAAGCCAATCTGGACTGATTTTCCACAGTTTGAACAGCCTTTCCTGAAACTGGAATGCAGTTCTTAGAAATGCTTGCAAATATTCCCACTGCCTTGGACAAAAGGCCCAATACCAGAAGCTAATGAGCGCTCGGCATCCTTTTACGGATGCCATACTTACCTGTAGCAATATCAAAGCACTTCTTGTAGAAATAGACCCAATTCTCTTTATAGCTACATCTTATTCCGATGTATTTACATGGGATAGAAAAACATCTACAACATAACAAGGGGACTTGTGGTAACCTGCTCTATTTGTGATACACTGCTATCAAGTGATGATGCAATTTAATCAAATTACCCTGCCATTACCCTGAAACTATTCAGGCAACCTCCCTTTGGCACAAGGAGAGGAGGAGGGTATGCTGTAGATACACCAGCAGGAAGACAGTTTGACCAGCCCCGTGCTTGCCAGACTTGGGAATTCTGCCTTGACTGTGCCACGTCCTACCTGTTATAGCCCTTAACAGTAAAAGAGCCTGCTGCCTCCCCTCCCATCTGGAGGGGTGAGCTGCCCCTTGCTCCAGGCAACCCATCAGAAACTGCCACCCATAGAAACTGTTTCTGAACCCTGCCTTACCTCTCACGTCCCACAAAGAATGCTTTCTGCTGACTATCTGAAAGAACCCTGGATCAAGCCAGGCACATCCTAGAACGTGCTTCTCAATCAAATACCAGTCTGCACCCCTGACCTCCCCAGATTCCACCTCTTGGACAAAAAATCAACCACAGGCGGAGGAGCCAGCTTGTTTTCAATCGAGTTACTTTCTCGGCAGCTGACCTGGTTTCTGGTTGCCTGCTTTTCACAGACTGTGCTACTAGAACAGGGGTCCTGCGTTGTCTTACCATAATATTAGAGGCCACAACAGTAGGGTCATCACACACCGACTCGATGAAAAACACCTGGGAAGAAAAGAGACAGAAACATAAGGAAATAGCAAGTGTGGTAACACAAAGAGCCAATGTTGGCATCACTGTGGTGGTATCACCACACCTGAGGAGGAATGACACCACTCACAAACCCTCAAAACATAAATAAAGTACCGCTTGCTCAAGCCCAGGTCCTTCCCCAACAGAGAGATGCCACCACCAATCACCACCCCGCCCCCAGTCACAGTCTCAGTAATCCTCGGAGCCAGCACCAGGAAGGCCTCCTCCAGGCACAGCAAAACCCAGGCAGCGGGAGCTGAAGGACCCGGTGTAAGTCAGCTGATTCCTGAGGGTTTTCCTTTCTCCTGAGCACTCCAGGGCAAGACAAGATGTTTGGCTCACCTTGAAATCATTTTCTTTGGCAAAGTGAAGGATCATGTGTCTCCTCTCTCTAGTAGTATTGGTGGCATCAAAAACCTGATAGGGAGAAAGAAGGATAGTGCCCAGAACTGAAATCGGAGTTTAACAGTATTCACCATATCACCAAGCAGGTCAGTCCTGTCGCTTCTAGGTAGAAACCAAAAAATGTGGTTCCAGGAGAAACTGTGTCCTGCCCATGGCCCTCCGCTCTGTGCCTTCTCCCACCACCTCTAGCTTCCAGGGAGTAGGGGGAGGGAGGGAACAGTTCTTAAGATAAACAAACAGTAGTGACATGCAGGGAAGGGACCCTGGCTCCCTGGCTGCAGCCACCCCGGGCCCAGCCCACCTTGGAGGATGGTGCTGAACACACACAGAGGAGGGGTGAGCAGAGCACATCAGCTGGCTGTGCCCCTGAGTCCACCCCTCTGACCACCTCCTTGGAGTCCTGTGATGCTCTAGCAACCTGCTTCTCTCATCTCTCAGGATAGGGGCACCTGTCCCTGTTTGTGGTGTCCCCATAACGGCTCTCAGCACTGCTTGGGCCGGTGCCTACATTTCAGTCTCTCTAGGGCACCATCCCACTGCAGGACTGGGCACAGAGCCAGACTTACTGAGATTTGGCCCCCTTCCTTCGTCAGGTAACTTTTGACATCCCTCAAGGCGGCGAGGGCACACTGCCTGCAATACACAGAAGGGCAGCACGCGTTGGAGCCAGCCCATCGGAGCCAAGGGGCTGGTGGTTGCACCGCTTACCCGCTCGGGTGGCCAGGCCCAGGCATCGCAGGCCCAGGGGCTCCCCATCACAGCCTGCACAGAGGGCTGCAGTTACCCTCTGTAAACGGTGATGCACATACATGCTGGCTGCACAATGAAATCCCCCTGGGAGCATATAAGAAAATTTGACCCTTAGATTCTCACTAAACTGGTCTGGGGTAGGCCTGGCATCAGGATCTTTCCAAGCTCCCAGGTGATCTCAAGCGTAGCCCAAGTTGAACACCCATTGCCCTTATATTTCAAGATCATTTCAGGCTTAAAAAAAAAAAAAAAATCCTTTTCAGTATAAACAGCTGCTTTTCTATGAAAACAATTTCGTTCATTCTTAATAATGAAACATTGTTGTGGATCTGTATCACATCAGCTACACTGGACCACCCAGGGCAAATAAAAACAGCAAGCCTGAGAGAGGCCACGGACCTCCTCTTAATGCCTCTGGTGTGGGGCCAGAACTGACGGCCACCTGTGAGGAGCCACAGCACAGGCCAGCTTCCTCCTTCTCTTACAGAACCTGGCTTTAGAAAGCTAAGCAAACCAAAACCCACAGCCGCTCAGGCCTTACTTTCGGACTCTCATGGCCTCCTCATTGTCAGGGCGAAAGAAGTTGTAGGAGCTGTACTGCTTCACGGCCTCCCGGCGATATTCCCCGACGTTAAACACTGTGGACGGAAGAGAGAAGACTGTGGATGGAAGCTAGCCCCCAGGAAGAAGGGGCCACTCACAGCTGGGAGCACTCTCCAAAAAAGGAAACCAAGCCAATGCACGCACACACACACACACACACACACACACCAACTTGCACAATAAGATCCAGAAAGTGGCCCTCCTGGTCCAGTGCTTTCATTGACCCAGCAGGCAGCCCAGCTTCCCGAGACCAAACATAGCTCAGAGCCACCTGCTTTTCTTCAGGTTGTCTCTTACAGCCTAGGGTCCAGACCAGCCTCCTGAGGTCACGGACTGGAGGCCGAGACTGTGAAAACAGGTGGCAGTCACATAGCTAGTGAAAACAAGGGGAATGATTTCTGTCAATGGTGCCTAGGAGCACTGCCAGGTCCAAATCAGCCTTTCTTCTGCCGGTGCAGCAGCCGGTGCCCACAGGCCTTTACTTTACATATAAGGCATTGCGCTGGGCCCAGCAGGGGACAGCAAATCTAGAGCTAGGTCCCTGTCCTTAAGATATGTCCTGTATAGAAAACCAGGCAAAAATCCATCAAAATAAAGTCCACCGGTATGGAGCACTTTGTGAGAGTCCGTGGAGGAATGTCACAACTAAGTGCCTTGGGACTTAAAAGGAAAAAGGTCAGCATAGATTGCGGTGGCTAGAGAAGGCTTCTTGAAGGAGGCTGAGCTACGCAGGATTCAGGGCAGTGGGAATAACAGAGCAGCCAGGGAGAAAATATCCCAACACAAAATAAAGGTGTGTAAACTGTGGTGGGTGACACAAAAGAGTCTCCCCACCCTTGCTATAGAGATAGACCAGGCCAAGATTGGCCCAGCAGGGTTGAGTCCAGCAGCTGGAGATGGGGAGAGAGGGTGGTGAGCAGGACTGCAGCATGCAGTGTGACCATCAGTCTCGGGACACTGCCTTACCTTTGGTAGGGACACCAATCCAGTTGAGGTAGCGAGTCAGCTTCTTGGAGATGTAGGTCTTACCTCTGGCAGGGAGGCCCACCATGACAATCACTGTCGGGGAGTTGGTCAGCTTCGGCCCGCAGGCTGGAAAAGCAACAGAGAAAGGTGCCATGGATGAAGTAGTGCTGGGGATGGACAAAGGCCGGTGCCCCACCACAAACTTAAAAATTTCACAGAAATTCCTATTCCGTTCCCATCCTAAAGCCCTGGATATGACACAATCCAGCAGGACTAGCGACCCCTGGTGGCCAGAGCCCCTTAGTCATACCCTGCAGCTCCACCTTGCCTTCAGGTGATGAATGACCGGGACCTTAATTCCCAAGCAGGATCCCATAGGGCCCTGAAGCCAGCCAGGAACCGGTTACTAACTGCAGAGTGGAAGGCGTTCCAGGCATGTGAGGAAGTGAGCCCTTCAACACCAAGTAGGATGAGGTTCACACTAGGAGACGGTTCCCAAATGCATTGTGTAAATTGAGGTGGCAGGTAAGAGTGGGACATGGTAGGTGGCGGGCAGGGGCTCCACAGCCAAAATACAGAGAGAAGCCAATCATCACTTTCCCTATCTCCACACAATAGGTCTGGGTGACAGTCCTAAAAATTTTTTTCTTAAAGAAGACCATTTTATTTATGGTTTTTAAAGGTTTTATTTATAATTTTCAGAAAGAGGGGAAGGAAGAGAGGCAGAGAGGGAGAGAGACATCAATGTATGGTTGCCTTTCACCTGCCTCCAGCTATAGACCTGGCTGGAGACCTGGCTTGCAACCTGGTTATGTGCCCTGGCTGGGAATCGAACCAGTGATCTTTGGGTTCACAGGCTGGTGCCTATCCACTGAGCTACCAGCCATGGTTAAGAAGACAATGTTTAAAAGTAAGAGTTTATCAAATGAAAGTAGGTCAGGGACCCACAATGCTGCCCCCACCCCCATAAAGGATGACAAATTCCTCTGTCTCGGAGACTCTCCTGCTCTTTTCCGCCAACTTCTGAATAATACCAAGGCCCTGCTGAAAATATGGCAGACCACACAGTCCCAGATGCTCCACGCCGCTCAGCCCCACCCAGGCAGAGCTCCGGGAAATTCAGAAGGTCCTGCCCTGTGAATCTCCTTCCGGCTTCTTCGCTGATTAACTACTGCTGTCCCAGGTTCCTCAGCATCTCAGTAAGACAAAACACCAGGAAGAGAGGTTTTTTCACTGTTTTAAGAATGCAGCCCAAAGAGCCCGGTTCTGGAGGTTAGATGCACAGTGTCTCTTTGATGGATATCTTGTCCTTGAGGCTCAGCCATCTGAAGCATCCTGGTGATGACGAGTGCACATGAACCAGGAGCTGCCCGCTGGGAGCAAGAGGCTGGCCATCTGCCCACTCCCAGTCCAACAGCACTGCCGGGCGCTCACTGGCTGCCGTGGTCACCCCAGCTCTCCTCATAGATGAGCCGTGCAGCATTGCTTTCCAGGCACTGGCCACAGAATAGACAAAGCTATTCAGGTTGCACACCAAATCTAGATAGACATCAGATTTAGACAGAGGCTCTGTATCTCTCTAATAGGCAAATGCCAAAACGGGGGAGAAGGGAAAGCTACCAGGCTACTGACAGGCACAGGCTTGAAGGAAAACACCTCCCTCCTTCTAAGTTGAGTGTGTGCCATAAAGTCCCAGGCCCGGTGACCAAACTGAGGTCAGGTGTGCAAACAACCACCTATACTATTCCAGGATCTGTTCCCTGACCTGCATGCTAGGGGCAAGGAGGAAACAAGCACACACACACAAACTGCTTCTTTCATGGTTTTAGGCCACCGGTGACCTCCATGCAGAGTGAGGAGAAGGGGGACGAAGGCCATCACCAGGCCAGGACACATTTAGGAGCCATAGAAGCTCTCAGCTAGGATTCCTCAGATGCTAGGAATAAACAAGTGCCTAGAAAACAGAGGCATCTCTCTGCCCCGTGTGAGCACGTGAGTGGAGCAGAGATGTACCACTGGGCTTTCTTCAGTCCCAAGGTGCTGTGCAAGCTGGGAAAGATGATGGGATCCCTGAAAACCAATGGGGACATAAGACACACTACTTGATGCATTGTGGCAGCTACAAGTGACACATGAGGGAAGTGCTCTCACTTGTGCTCCAAAATAATATTTATCTACTAGTTCTTCCCCTAACCCATTGGTTTTTTCCTTTTATGTCCCCACTAAACTAGCATCCAAACATGCAGAGACAGATGAGGGGACACACACACACACAATCTCTGAGCTGTGCACTTACACAAACACTTCTGTTGAACTCATGCCAAGGAAGTGGAGAGAGAGATGGACAAATTGGGATTAGTTCTATTATCCACTAACCATACGCACAAATCTCCAAATCTCCTCTGACAGAAGTTGATTTGGCAGGAAAAAGAAACCCCCACAAAGATATGGCAGAGTAAATATCTTCAGTTGAAAAATCAGGCTGAATCATCAACCCAAATAAACCATCATCAACCCAAATAAACCATCAGTCCCTTACTTGGCAAAGCAGAAATCATTCTTCCTATTCCTTGGGCTTCTTGCATGAGATTCAAAGGAGCCACGAGGGGGCTGCCCGAGGGGGCTGCAGCTGTCCTGGGCCCTGATGCTCAGGGTCTCAAATAGGGTAGGGAAACCACAAAACCCTGTGACTAAATCTTTGAGTCTTAAGTCTCCGTCATCCTCACCTCTCTTTTTTAAAGTCACACAGCACATCTCATGCACCTTTGTAGTCCTATAATCACCTGCCTGATCCTCAGGTCCTCCCAGACCCTCAGTTTCTTAATTTCTGCAAAACCTTTTTTGTTTTCTTTTTTAACCCATGGGAAAGAGAGCCCCTTCCCACCTCTCATACCAATATTCCTGGAGTTCTAACTTTTCTTCTTCTTCCCCTACAGCACAGGGACCGGGAACACAAGTATAGAGTTTTAACATAGGATTTTCCAAAAAGTGCTTGTGTGTTTCATTTCATCTTATACAAATGTTTAATATTTTAATTTCTTTTTGACAAAAGAAGTTTTTACACATAGATGTATTTAGACATCAACAAGGATGTCTACATAAATGTGTATGTGGAGACACACAGAATTTCACTATGTGAAAGGGGCAAAAAAGCAAGTGTTTAAAGACCACTGGGGTAACAGACCACAAACACCTTGATCGAAGTTGGGGAGTTGGTGCTCAGGCTAAAAGCATCATCCATGGTTAAGACCATCACTTGAGTAAGAGCTCACAGAAGTCACCAAGTTCTGGGAGCTCACCCTCAACTCTAATGTCATTACATCCCCTCAATGACATGCATGTTGGGCAACTTGTGAGCACAAAGCATATGTGGACACCCTCCCTGTGCTAAGAAACATCTAGTCTGAGGTGGGGGACAGATGATACACAAACAAACAAAAGCACAAGGGCATCTCAGAGCATAATAAATACTATGAGAGCAGACATCTCTTTAGAGAGTGCCCGCATTGGGACAAGCAGTGAGTTCTCAAATTGGGCAGGCAGGGTCAGAGTCCTCGAATAGCACCAGAGCTGAGACATGACTGGCCCACAGGCAGCCACATCATTTTCTTAGGATGTCATGCACACTGGTTGCATGGGCTAGTTTCCTACAGTGAAAGGATACAGGAAGCAAACAATAGCTAGCACCTATGGCAACCTGAGCAGCCAATCCTGAAAGTGGTTGGTTAGCCAGAAGGACAGAGGCTGCAATTCCAATTCCAGTCCCACAACCCAGGTTACACTGCTGACCTACCTCTCTGACAATATGTAATGCACTGACACAAGCAGGCACTCAACAGCTGTCCTTACCCACCATAGTCATGCTCAGAAAATAAACCCTTGGAAGACATGTTGCTGTTGCTCCCATCTCTCCTAAACGCTTTCTTCTGCCCACACTCCAAAATGCTTACCTCAAAAAGATGCCATCTGTGTTCTGTTCTACAAATGGATAAGGTGTTGCTTCAACAGTAAGTTCCAGGGAAGCAAATGGAAGGGGATGTTTAAGACAAACACATGCCAATAGGGCCAGTCCCCAGCACTGCGTAAGAAAATTCTGATCGTCACTTGTCTACTGACACCACTGACGTGTACTCCCACCTGGCAAGGGCACATCAAACTCTGTACTAAAAGACCTACTATGACCCTGCAGTTACACCATCACCTAAAAAGGGCCCTCTGGGTAACTGGCTGCATGCACTTGGCCCTGGGAGAATGAAATGCACGCTCAGAAAGTGATAGGAACACTCAACTATTGTCTACTAAACCTAAACCCTCTCCTGAGACCACATTAGCCCCAAGGGTCTGCTTAGTTAATGTAAAGAACCAACATCTAAGTGAGCTTGCCCTAGGTGGGTATATCTGAGGCTTTCTTTGCAGGGTGGGGAGAACCCAGTGAAGCCAACCCTCTTTCGAAAGCTCTCCTGTACTATTTGGTGCATACTATTCTCATTCATTATTTTACATGTATTTTCTTTTTTTTTTTTTTTTTTTTTTAAGATTTTATTCATTATTTTCAGAGAGAAGGGCAGGGAAGGAGGAAGAAAGGGAGAGAAATATCAATGTATGGCTGCCTTTCACCTGCCTCCAGCTAAGGACCTGGCTGGAGACCTGGCTTGCAACCTGGTTATGTGCCCTGACAGGGGAATCGAACCAGCAACCTTCGGGTTCACAGGCCAGTGTTCAATCCACTGAGTCACACCAGCCAGGGCTTTTTAGTGCTTGCCTAACTAATTTTTATCCAATGAATGGCCTTTCCAACCCACATGGTCTCTGCCAGAGACAGTGAGAGACAGGGATTTTTAGTGAATCATTTAACAACCTTGAAAGATAATACAATAGCATAGTGGCTAAGAGGGCAAGGCCTGTGTTCAAATACACAAAGTTCAGTTCCCACAGTTTCCTTGGACAAGTCACTTGAACTTCCAACGTCTTAGTTTCTTTTTCTGTGAAATGATTGGATCTCTCATAACTTTTCTTGGGAAGATTAACTAAAACATAATCCATGAGAAATGCTTTCTATGGCAGCCTATGTCAGTATCAGCCTTTATGACTTTCATCACTCCAGATGAGGAAACTTAAGACCTATAAGTGAGGAGAGGACCCACAGCACAAGTCCTAAGGGACAGGGTTGTGGCTCACCTAAGTTTCTCTCACCTGAAATCCTTTAAGTGCTCTTTCTCCACCAGTGGCTAAACTTACAAAGCTATTAAAAAATAGGATACCCAGGCTACCCATGAATAGGTAGGGATTTCTTTTAAACAACCCCTCCAGCTTCCTTCTTTAAGTTGGAATACTATCAGTGGTTTTATTCCCTGCTGAGATGAAAACCCTTATCTCAGTGGGCAATAAGTGACTGACTTTACAGATATGAACACTGAGGTTCTAAGTGGGTAAGGAAGTAGGGACTCGAATGAAGAGGCTCTCCACTTTTACTGATAATGATAAATAGAAAGGAGAGGTAGCCCTTGCCAGTCAGTAACTGATATCCTTGTCAATGAAGCCGATTCAGCAATTCAGTAAGTTTCCCTGAGTTACTGTTTGCATTTGAAGGAAGCCGCAGGTTTTGTAGGAATCATTTAGTACCACAATGTGGGTATACTAACAGGGCATCCAATGGATGTGCATCAGAAGCAGAAATATCATCGCACTAATCCATTGAAGGCTTTCTGTTGTTTCATTGTTCTCTGCACGTTAACAGTAATATTCCCCAGGCTCTCAGAGGAACCTGCTATAGACCTCCAATTAGGACACCACCTAGAAAAATGGTAACAGGTTTGGGAAAAAGAAAATTCATCCAATATTCCAAATGTCATTAAAGAAAGGGGTTAGGAGGTGATCAGGAAAGACCAAGAAAGAAGACCTTATTTCTTCTATTCTGATGAGAAATAAATGTGTCTATATAAACCAATAAAGTCACCATTACTTGAAGTAAGGGTATATAATAACTATTTGGACTGCAGATATTTTTACAAGGAAGAACCCATCTAAGACTATAACCCAGAACAACAGTCCCAGAAGTGGGTGGGGATAGGGAATCAATCCATCAGCTTTATCATCTCCCTACCCCCAAGCTCTGAATGGTTCTGACGGATTTTCAGGCAAATCTCTCATCTGCGTGTGAGACGTGCAGCCTGACAGAGTCTAATGGATGGGTCTCCTGTGCCTGGAGGAAGGAAGCATCACTCCACACTTCTGTCTGTCAGAATCATGCAGCCAAGCAATGCCGCCAGTCGCAGTGCGCTTTGTGCAGAACCTCAGGGTTACTCCTCCCAAACCTCAGCCCACCACCGTGAACCTCAGGGGACTACTAAACATGCGCGTATGTACACATACGTACAAATGCATGCAATTACGTATACATATGTATATATAAAACCAACCTATATTTGAATACTAATTACAGTTTACAAAGTGCTCCATAAATACATTTTATCCAAGTCACAAAGAGCAAGATTGTTTCTGCATCTTGCCAGGGTCAGATGGCCCTCAGGATCGGAGGCACTGCATTTCTCACTATCCATGGGTTTCATGGAAATACAAGCACTCTGTGCTCAGCCCAGTTTATAAGTTTTTTACGAGTGTATCTAAAAGAAACTGACCTGCCAAGCCCCAGGATACCTTGTAAAGAAACCTAGCACTCCTTAAGGCTTCTGTGGCCCCCAGAACCCTCAGGTCCAGCAGAGGCCCTGAGCAGGTGGCGGGGTGGACCGAGTATCGGTTGCCTGGCCAGCTCCCCACCACCAGTATGACCAAGGAGCACCACATAGCCAGCTCTCCCCACCACCGGGGGCAGATGGGGTGGGGACAGTGATTCAGACCTGGGCAAAGCCCGAGGCGGTGGGCTGTGTGTGCTGTCACCATGGCCTTGATGACCATTTGTGAAACCTGACAGCAGAGAAGGCCAGCAGGGCACCTCCTGCTTAACTGTCTAATAACCCTGGAAGCCACCCCTAGGGTTTTGCACCTGGGATCCCAGCTTTGCCTCTCAGGCAATCCAACCTGGCCTAGGCAAAACAGCCACCAATGAGTTCTACTCTATCTATCTGATAGGCTCCTGGGCAGGTTACTTGGAGGAGAGGTGTTGTCTTCAAACCATTGGAACCACCCTATGAAAAGGTGGCTCTCTCCATAGTTAGGGACAGAAACAAACATAAACCTTTCTAAAGCATGTACGGCCAACGACAGATGGGGCCTGTTGGTGAACTGCCAGCAAATTCTGAACACCGTGGAGTATGTGTGCACGTGAGTGAAATGCTGCCAGGTTCCAAGACAGGCTCACTTGTGGCCCCCAGCACAGGATCTGGAGGTGGACGCAGGGACAGAGGAGATAGAAATACAGGGCAAAAGAAAGGTAAAATGAGAGAAGACAGAAATATGAAAAGTGGAATAATTAGAAATAATGGGAAAGTGGAGAGATACGGGATATGGAAATATAGGGAAAGCGAAAATATATAGAGGCAGGGAGCGGAGACAGAAATATACAAAAGGGTTAAGAAAGGCGCTGGAAACAGAGTAAAGAGAGAGAAGCCGAGATGGAGTGATCTAAGATGACGATGCACCTAAGAGCAGCAGCGGGACTCTGCCTAGCGGGTGCCTGGAAAAATGGCTAAGCCTGGGAAACACACGGGGACCCCTTCCCAAGCATCCTGAAGCAAAGACTTTCTTCAGTGTCCTGCACTTCCCGCCCCAGGTGCTCGGGAGCTGAGACCCAGGCGCACCGCACAGCACAGGCGTGCAGGCAGCCGCCTGCTGCGCAGCCAACACTCGCCAGGGGAGGCGCAGTGCCCAAGCGTGAGCCAGAGTCGTCCACGCCTCTCACCGCCGCCGCCATCCCCGCCCAGTGCGCCGGGGAGCAGCGGGAAGGCTCCTGGCCCCAACCAACCAAGACAGCCCTGGAGGAAGACTCCCGGCTCCGCACCAGTGCGCGAGAGAGGAGTCCGCACAAAAGCGCCCGACAGTGCCCGCCACACAAAGGCTTTGCTCTCCACGCGGCGCGCGGTTCCCCTGCAGCCCGGCCCCTGCGCACATCTGCACTCACATCTGGGCAGCGAGGGACGATGGTCGACCGGGATCCAGATCTTCTGCACCCGGCTCTGAGTCAGCTCCAGGGGCATCTTCACAGCCTGGACTCTGTGGCCCTCCCCTGGCGAAGAATTCAGATTTGGGAAAGAGAGCGGCGTCTCGATCCCCCGAAACAAAGGAAAAGAGGGGTTGTGCGCGGGAGCTCGCCCCGGGCGCTTTCCCTAGCGCGGCTTTTTGGAAACGTGCTTTGTGCTAAATGCTGAACAGTCGCCCAGGACGTGAGGCTCTACAAACGCTTCGAAAGGGGTGGGGGTCTGGGTCTGCACCCTCAGCGTCCGCAGGGTCGGGCTCGTTCCCTGGGGAAAATTCCCGGGATGCTCGGAGAGCAGTGACAGCCGCAGCAGTCCCTGTGTGCCAGCTCGAGTCCTCCACGTTCTTCTCTGGTTCGTCTCCTCTTCGGCTCTGCTAGGATGCCCAGCGCTCCGCTGGGGCTTTTAAGAGTGGCTAGCTAAGATGCACACGTCAGCCTCAGGGCGGGGACGCATTCCTCGGGTTACAGCTCCCCCTTCTCGTAGGGAGGTGGCAGGGAGGGGTGGTGAGCAAGCTCGGAGGCGGCCTGCTGGTGCCCCCTGCAGGCCAGCGGCAGTAGTAGTTGCCCGGCTCCTGCAAATAGTGCCCTAAACCCGGTCTTGGGCAAAGATCCGATACACCGCGAGCCTCCATTCCCTAAACACGACAGGCACAGCTTCCCAGACTAATCACCTCAGTTGTGCAGTGAGGAAAAGTGTGGGGCAATCCCATGGTCCGTGGACCCGCACAGCCAAGTAATCTGGGGTGCTAGTTAAAATGCATCCTACTGATGGCCTCTCTAGGAGTGGGGCCCCAATACTCTGCATTAACACACAATCTGCATTAGGCACAGTCAGGCTGAAGGTTCTGGTAAGAGGATGCTGAGATCAGACACAGCTCTCTGGTTTTCTCCTTGCCAGAGCTGCTCCCTGAGAATTCTTACCCACAGTGACCCCCGCCATCGGTAAGGAGGAGCCTCCCATGGTCCTACGTCCTCACTCGACCCACTCTCCTGAATCCCGTCGAAACCCTGGCTTGTGAACAATGCCCTCCCAACACCCATCCCCAAGATATGGAACCAAAGCAGCCCATACGGAGGAAGCGAGAAAGCCCAGGAGACAGGACCCAAACGGACCCAAGTGTCTCCTATTTATAATTTTTAAAACATGCCTTTATCTCTGCATACGTTCTATTGCGACCTGCAAATGATTACTTGGCTATAAGCCCCAGGATGACTATTTGGAGGCAGCGGCTTCTTGATTATGCAAACCCCTAAAGTTCATGACACATATCCGGCACAGCCCGGACTGCATCTCTTCCTCGCCAGTTTTGCGTGTTTATGATGTCTTCTTTTGCCTCCTTGGTCCCCGCAGTTTTGCATCAGCCCACGACAGGCTACAGTCGTGTAGTCAGACCAGTGGCTGCCTGTGAAGATCTGGTGTGCTTTCAGTGGGGACTGCCACCGACTTGATGGCATTACATGCATGGCATTACTGTATCAGCAGAGAAGGGCTACCCCGCTTTGCATAGGCGTACACCTCACGCTCGGATTGGGCTGTTATTGCAAGGAAGTAGGCGGCGCTCCCTGAAACCCACAAGGCGGAGGAACAGTCTGAGCAGAGGCTGCCACACGTCGGTCACGTCCCGCATGGGTCTGCTGGGATGGTGCCGGCTCCCCTGTGCCCAGCGCAGCTGCGGAGGGCACAGCTGCTCCTGCTCCACCCAGCCTGGGCCTCAGCTCTTCCCAGCACTCCAGCCATCCCAGTGGCCTGGAGCCCCGACCAGCACCCCCCCCCGCCCCCCCAGGGCAGGGCCCTACACCTTCCTCTCCTACCGCTGCTTCGCGCCCAGCCTTCCTCATGGGAGTTCTCTCTTTCTCCCCACCCCCACTTTCCAACAGTTTTGCTGACTCTTGGGTTTCAGCTCTTGGCAACTGTTGAAAAACCTGAGTGCCTTTCACCGAGCTTGTTTCTTTTCTGCAATGGGAGCAAATGCTAAAGATGACGCCCTATAACGACGCCCCAGAGTGAGTCCCTCTCCACTCCACTCTCTCAATAAGAGTGCGCTGATCCAAATAAGCATTCACAAGCGAGACTCCGCGCCTCCCCGAGAGGTCGCTGCACAGGGTTTCGATGGAGTCGGGAATGGGGGCTGGCAGCGGCTGCACCCCGAGATCCCTGCACAGTTGCCTCCCAGGGATGGACCAGTGTATGTCTTCCTGCCTGCTGCTTTCCCACTGAATAGTTTTACATACACTCACAGACAGGGCAAGGGGAGGAGGCGGCACTCTTCCACCCTCTCAGTATTCAAATAGCTGTGGTGGGTTTCAGCTTAGGGCATGAGACGACCAAAAGCTCTGAGGCCCATCTTTAATCTCCTGACATCATAACTTGTCTGCCCAGGGTCCAGATCTGAGGACACCAGACGACAGACGAAACTGAGATCCCCGCTTAATCATTCGCACTCGCCACGTAGACCCAACATTCACCTGCCAGTGCGTCAGTAATGCCTTGGTTTGTCATTGCTGCCCAGCAAAGACTGAGTTCTTCTTCATCCCTTCCTGCACCTGATGGGGAGCAGGCAAACGTAAGTTCACTTAATCCCTGTCTCACTTCTGCTATCTAAGAGAAAACAAACTGGGAATGCATGGGGGTGGGGGGAGGCAAAGATGAATCCACACTTTAAAAATAACTTTAAAATAAACAGGGCAGCTAGAGAGTTGGTGCCACGCTTTCAGCCCTTAAGTAAATTAGGGTAGCAACCTACTGGAGATAAAATTACTTCACTGCAAAACTGTAAACAACACAACTGCTACTGAATATTTTGGTTCAGAATTGATGCTTAGGTATCTGTATTACTTTCCCTAGTTCTGCTAATGGCTTCACCTTCACCCCACTGTCTAGGGTGTTTTATCCACTTTCTGGTCCCCAGGCTGGTGATCAGCAACTCACTCCTTTAGAAAAAGCTGCAAAGAGTACAAAAAAGTCTCCAATACAAAGATATGTTTAAAACTAGGACAGCTCCAAGTACTAGGGGAGAATCTACCATCCTTGGCCACTGTTAAAGCTGGATAATCCAGTCAAGTTTAAAGTGGGTAAAGGGAAGTTTAGAGATTAGCGAGGTGAAGGAACTAGGTCCAAGGCCAAGAAACACAGCCACTTAGGAACTTTTCCCCTTTGCTTGACATAGACAAGCTTTGGGGTTGCTGAGTGAAATCCTGAAGCTGGTGACCACACTGATTCAGCCCATCTCACCCACAGCAGCTGAGCTGTTTGGCAGGGATGCAAAAGGAAGAGGTTCTTGTGCTGAAAGCAGTGCTTATAGAGGAGAATTCTTTCATTTTTCCCCCAAGGACAGGGGTGCTTACTGATTTTAGAGAGTGGGGAAAGGAGGGAAAATGGGAGAGAAACATCAATCAGTACGCTCCCCAAGCTAGGCATGTGTCTTGACTGGAATCGAACCCTCAACTTTTCAGTTTACGTGATGATGCTCCAACCAACTGAGCCACACCAGCCAGGGCATAGAGGAGAATTCTTCAGCTAGGTCTAGAGGCAGGGAACGGATGGTGGAAGTGGTTTTTCTCCATGACTTCTCTCTGCCCATTTCCCTCTGCTGACCAATCCATGACCCTTACCCCTGCTCCCTGATGCTGCCTAACAAAAGCAAAAAGCAACCCCATTTCCAGGATTCCTTCCAGCTATCGGATTGAAACAGTTAAACCATGCTAGTGTCCACCTCCTCACCAGTGAGAGAATCAGAGAAACAAGATGTGGCAGGCTGTGAGCAAACAGAGTTGCTAATTAGACACAAAGTGTCATTATTTGCTCCCATGACCCATCCTATGTATAAGACAGTGCAGTGAGACACCAAATAAAAGACCAAAATAAACCCTCACCTCACCACTCACCCAAAGGCAGGGGAGAGGGCAGCTTAAAAAAATAAAAAATAAAATAAACCTGTTTGTCCTTCATACATGAATGGGAACACAGACACAGACATCCACACAATACCACATTAGCAGATTGAAAACCCAATTCAAAACCTGCACAATAAAGCAGCTTTATTCATGATCAACAAAATGTGAAAGCAGCCAAGATGCCCTTCAGTAATAGGTGAGTGGATAAATAAATTGTGGTCCATTCAGACAATGAACAATTTATTCAGTGCTAAAAAGAAATGAGCCATCGAGCCATAAAAAGACATGAGGGAACTTAAACGTGTATTACTAGGTGAAAGAAGTCAGTCTGAAAAGGTTCCATACTGTATGATTCCAACTCTAAGGCATTCTGGAAAAGGGGAAACTATGGAGATAGTAAAAATATCAGTGGTTGTCAGGGTTTAGAGAGGAAGGAGGGATGAACAAGTGGAGCACAGAGGATTTTGAGAGCAGTGAACCTACTCTGTATAATACTATAATGGTGGATACAGGTCATTATACATTTGTATAAACCCATAGAATGTACAATGCCAAGAATGACCCCTAATGTAAATGGAGGGACTTTGGGTGATGGTTATGTATGTAACAGTGTAGGTTCATCCTTAAAAAAAAATCCTTAAATGATGCTGATAGTGGGGGAGACTGCATGTATGTGAGCAGGTGGTATATGGAACTCTATTCTTTCCTCTCAGTTTTGCTGTGAACCTAAAACTGCTCTAAAAAATAAAGTCTATTTTAAAAAATCATTATTTTTCTACAAATGTCATATACACTTTTCTCCAATCAAGTAGATTTACATGCTGTATCATGGGGGTGTGAGGACAGTTTCCTGCTGTAAATGAACAGACACCAACTATGCAGCTGAAGTCCCACTGAATCATCCAGCAAGTTTCTTTTTCCTCTACCCAGTCCATGCAACATCACTTCCTGCAGGCATTTCCTTTCCTTTCCTTAGCACACACCCTGGAGCTTGGGACCATGGTCTTAAAACTGCCTGTTGGTATTTAATATTCAGCATCACTCCTGGCTACTGCTTTCAGAGTATTTGTACTCTAGTCAACCTCCTCACCCAGTATCAAGACATATATTATTTGTGTTTAAAAGTATTATTTTGGCCCTGGCTGGTAGCACAGTGGTTAAGGCACCGGCCTGCGAACCCAAAGGTCACAGGTTTGATTCCCCAGCCAGGGCACATAACCAGGTTGCAAACCAAGTCTCCGGTCAGGTCTGTGGCTGGAGGCAGGTGAAATGCAACCATACATTGATGTCTCTCTCCCTCTCTGCCTCTTTCCCTTCCCCTCTTTCTAAAAAGAATGAAATAACATCTTAAAAAAAAAAAAGTATTATTTTGGCCCTGGCTGGTGTTACTCAGTGGTTTGAGTGCCTGCCCGCAAACCCAAAGGTCGCCAATCCTATTCCCAGTCAGGGCACATGCCTGGGTTGCAGGTCATGTCTCCAACTGAGGTTGTGTGACCTCTCCCACATTGATGTTTCTCTCCATCTCTTTCTCTTCCTTCCCTTCTCTCTAAAAATAAATAAAATATTTTAAAAGTATTCTTTTATGATTTTAAAACATTTATGCTTAAAAAACAAAACAAAACAGATATTCTGTAATCTGGTTAATAGTGTTGTACCAACGTCAATTTCCTGGTTTTGATATTTTACTCTAGTCATGTAAGATGTCACTTTTAGGGAAGCTAGATGATGGGCTCATGGGACTCTGTTATATTTTGTAACTTCTTGTACTTCAAAATAAAACATTTAAACAAATTCAAATCAGTGACAGCTCAGTTTGCTCATATCCTAGGGCAGGGGTTGGGGAGTGCAGATTGTATCGGCACTGAGGGGGAAGGGAACTGTCAGGAAGGTAGTCAAGATTTGCACGTGTTTTTTAACACCTTTGCTTCTTGCAAAGGATACACATGTACAAACAGAATTTTGCACAAATCCTGCACCTAAGGAAAAAAAGAAATCAAATTCAAGCTATGTTTTAATTTGTGGGGATGGTTCTATTTCTAGGCTTTGCATAGATCTTGGAAGAGTATCAGTAGGTTTGTAATCTTTGTCACCAATTTCATGCTTAAAACAAATTAGATTGCCCTGGCTGGTGGCACAGTGGATAAGGAGCCAGCCTGCGAACTCAAAGATTGCTGGTTCAATTCCCAGCCCGGGCAACATAACCAGGTTGCACACCAGGTCTCCAGCCAGGTCCGTGGCTGGAGGCAGGTGAAAGGCAACCATACATTGATGTTTCTCTCCCTCTCTGCCTCTCTCCCTTCCCTTCTCTCTAAAAACAATAAATAAAATCTTAAAAAAAAAAAAAAAAAAAAAAAAACAAATTAGAGAAAATCATGCAGAGTTCAATTAAGGACTCCAAGAAGTCAAGGCTGAGCCTTTTTCTCTGATGGGAAAAGAAGCACAAAGATAAGCAGCTACTTGAGAAGCTCTCTGTCCATCTTCTTCTGGTACCTACTATTTATTAGGTTCACAAGCAGTGGCTGTGTCAGACACTGCTACACTGAAAAGTCCAAGCTACAATGGAATCTAAGTTATCCTGGGTCTGGCCAGGGAATAGAAGTAGGTGATCAAATAGCTGTCATCATGGTGTTCTGTGCTCAGCATCATGCTAAGTGTTACAAAGAAATCACTTCCATAGGGGAGAGCAATGGGGGGAAAATGACACAATTGTAATACAACAATAGTAAATCAAGTTTTTTAAAAGAAAACTTTTCAAAAGTTTTCCAGGCCCAACAGCTTATAATTTAAGACCAAGCAGGGAAATGTACACATATTAGAATAAAACTAGGGAACTAAGATAGGAGATTAGGTGAGGCAAGAATAGTCAAATGCAGGCTTTGGATAAATCTATATGTCTGCCTGTAAGTGGGGCCAGTCCAGTTGGGAATTTCATACCTATCACATTGTTCTTCATTTTATCTCTTGTGAGTCCAAGAGAACACATGGAACTAAAGGTCAAGGTCTCTCATTTCTTTCTATATTCAACATGTATTTACTGACAGCCAGCTGTCCTTGTCACAATTATGTATTCACTTTTGAATTTCATAGTGTCCCTTCATCTCTCTCTCTCTCTCTTTGTCTCAGATACACACTCCTACCTTTTTCCTTAGAGTTAATGAAGCTGAGACACAGAAATATTTACTTCCTTGCCTGTAATCACATAATGAATGAGCCAAGGAATAAAAGTCAAGAGCTTCAACTAGCCTAGTATTCCTTCAGATGTCTCCCAATTAAGTTACTTTCCAACTAGAATGTTCAGTGCCCCTCCCAAACAGCAATGCCAACAAAATTTTGTATCCAAGTAGTTCTGATGACAATCTCTAAATTACTTAGTATTTGGTTATAACTGGGAATAAAAATAATCTTTTTTTTTTTTTTTTTAAAGATTTTGGTTTTTGTAGAGAGTAGAAGGGAGGGATAGAGAGAGAGATACATTGATGTGTGAGATATACATCAATTTGTTGCCTCTCACACACCTCTGACTGGTAACTGGGCTAAGAACCCAGGCATGTGCCCTGACTGGGAATCGAACCTGTGACCTTTTGCTTCACAGGCTGGCACTCAATCCACTGAGCCACACCAGCCAGGGTAAAATAAGAATAATCTTAAGATTAATTAGTTAATTAATAACTAAAAACCTCCAAATGACCCGACAGTGAAAAGTTCTGCTTAATATATGAAAACAAAGAGCTAGCCTCTCAAAGATTCACAGACCTTTACATTTCAGCAGTCATACTTGGAGAGTCTTCTTCTTCTGCCTTATGATGTAGAAAAGGCACATGGTCAGGACTACAGTAGGGCCAATTTAAACATAACTAACAGTTTTATGAGATGAAACTGAATCAGCCTTAAAAATCGTGGAAGAGGTCTTGGGCTTTTTGTGTACTTTCGAAAGGTTTTAAGATGTTCTAACAGTAAAGAAAAAAAAGGGAAGAACCTAGTATAAAGGAACCATGGACATGGACAACAGGTGGGATTGACTTTGGGGGTAATGGGTGGGTGGGGAGGGGGACAGGGGAGCAAAAAGGGGATGGATGTAACACAACAACAATAAAATTTAAAAAAAATAAAATAAAATAGAAAAGAAAAAGAAAAAAAAGGAAAAGCAGACATACTCCTACATGTCCATCATTCAAATTACTAGATAAATCTCAAATAAGTATTGTTAGTAGTACATTTTTAAAGAATGGTGGCCTTCCCCAAGTTTTAAATAGGATGCTGTCTTCATGAGCTCTGGGGCAGTGCTGCAGTCCCACAGGAGCTACAGTCACAGCTGACAATTTTCCACTAGTTGAAAAAAAAAAAAACAACAGGTGAAACTAATATCAATGAGATGTCGAAAGGACAACCCACAGGGCACAGAGGGACCTTCTTCATATTCATTGATGTACATCCATCCTGAGTTTGGATTTGACCCACTATACTAAAGTGTGTTTGACCAACTATAAAACAGGAACAATACCTACATTTAAGCTACTTTTCATGTGAGAAGCACACAGCAGAGTACCTTGGCATGTAGTATGCTCAATATTTGGTAGCCAGGAGTTCTGTGCAAAGCAAAACCTCAGATTTCTATAAAATTCACATCCCTCCCTGAACTCTAAACCAGATGGTGGCATCTAAGCTAGAAAATGGAGGGTATCCTTGAATTCTCCTACTCTCCCACTACATCTGACTCGGTGAAATCAATCACATATCTGGGAAGTTCCAGTCTTCCTGTATTAGTCACGGTTCTCTAGAGAAACATATATATATATATATATATATATATATATATATATATATACACACATATGTATGTGTAAGAGAAGACTTATTGGCAGCACTCTCCCTTCTGGGAGCACATGCATGCCTTTCTTCCCTCTCAGGCACAGATGTCCTAAACTCTAAGGGTCCCCGTGAGACTTGCAACTAGGGGAACGACTGGGCAGCAGCAGCTGGTCCAGGTCTAACCCCATAAACATGTCCCCAAGGTCCCCTTTTCCCTGACTTTTCAGTGAGTTAATAGCAGCCCCACCTAGTCTCTTTCGTATACCAAACCCTTCCCTGTTACACTGTTCCCACTTTTAATAAGCATACTCTCAAAATAAAATTTAAAAAATTTAAAAGGAGACATTATAAAAATTGGCTTACACAGTTATGGAGCTCACAAAGTCCCACATCTGCTTTCTGCAGCTGGAGACCCAAGAACACTGGTGGTGTGGTTCAGTCTGAGTCCGAAGGCCTGAGAAGTGGGGGTTGATGGTATGAGTCCTGATCTGAGTCTGAGACCCATGAGTTCTGATGTCCAAGGACAAGAGGAGATGGATATCACAACTTAAACAGAGAGAGTGAACTCACTCTCTGCCTGTTTGTTCTATTCAGACCCTCAGCAGATAGGATGTTGAGCACCATCTTGGAAAGAACCATCTGCTTTTCTTAGTCCACTGAATCAAACGCTAATCTCTTCCAGAAATATCCTCATAGACACACCCAGAAATGTTTGCCAGCTATCTGTGCATCAGTTGGTCTAGTCAGGTGGACACATAGAATTAACCATCACATTTTCCACTAGCCACTCTCTCCATCTTCCTTGGCAACAGAACTTCAGTTTTTAGCTGCCCAGCTAAATGATATTTTTCAGACTTGCCAGTCAGACATGGCTGAGTGGCTAAGGTGGAGCTAGAGAAAAAGATTTATTCCATTATTAGACAGTGTTACTAGCCAGACAGACATTTCTTACTAAGCCAAATCCACCATCCTACAGCTTCCCCTGCTAGTTCTCATTCTGCTGTTGGAGGACACACAGCAGGCCAGTGCCTGCTTCCAGCCCTCAAACAGTTGTGAGCAGGTAGCATGTTCCCGATGAAACATGCAAACTTCAGGCTAAGAGGCCCACTCCTGGACTTTAAAATGGGATAAACATCATTTTCACATGGCACAGAGCAAAGCCAACCAGAAGAGTAAATTTGCTTCATGATGTTAGAAGAATCAGGTTGTAGGGAGAAGTTAATGTTGAATGGCACCATTAAACCTGTGACAAATACCGAAATGAGCCAGGAACTCAAAATTTCTATGACAAAAAGCAATTCTAGTGGACCTATGAATAATCTAGGTTTAGATTCTCAATTCCTGAGATTTGTCTCAGCTCCAGAGCTTATCCAATGGGTAAAGGAGACAGTACAGTGTGAGGAAGAGGCTTGGGCATACAGCTAGGAACTTGGACCCTACAACTGACCCTGTCTTTACCAGGTCAAAGAACTTCCCTTTCTGGACTCCACTTCTTTCATCTGCTGATGAGCCATCTAGATGTTCCCCAAGCATTGCTTCCACTTCTCCAATGATTCTAATTTTTCTAGATGAAATGTCAGTATAAACTTGATATTAATTTCTAAACTATAAGCAACTCAAGACAGGGCCAGCTTGTCATCTTTGTATCACCAGAGCCTACTATAGTGCCAGGCACATAGGAGATGTTCAGTGTATGTATGTTTGTTGAGGAAGAATGATTACACTTGCAATGACTCAGTGAGGCTCACATTGTGGGCTGGAAGCAGCTTCCATAACTGCTATGGAAGCCACAGGCTTGGAGGTGGATAGATAGCTACTCACCATTGTGACCAGTTGGTTCATCTGTAAAATGAGGATAATAGCTGCCCTGCCTACCTCAAGAGGTGGTTATGAGAACCAAATTAGATATGAATAAAAGCACTCTTGGAAACGATGTCAAGTACTCAACAAATATATGAAGATTGGCATTTTGAAATAGTCCAGGTCCTCCCCAAGGTGCGTGATTGGGATGACTGAACAATGTTCTCTCATCTTCACTGCTCTGTGATCCTCAACAGATCAACTACCAGCCCTGCCCCCAAACACACACAAAGGTGAGGGGAACAGCTGAGAATAGCTGAGGTCTTTGACCCAGGAGTTCAGTAAGAACAGAAATTAACAACCAAAAAAAAAAAAGAAGAAGAAGAAGAAGAAAAAGGAAGGAAGGAAGGAAGGAAGGAGAAAGAAAGGAAGGGAGGGAGGGATGGAAGGTAGGGGGAGAAGAGAGAGAAAGACAGAGAAAAATGAAAGATGGAAAGAAAGAAAGAAAGGAAGGAAGGAAGGAATGGAAAGGAAAGAAGGAAACTGACAACCTAACCACTTTCTGCTGAGTATGGAAAGTGCCCCATGGTGCTGTGCGGGGGGATCTCAGGATTGAGAAAGTGGGGAACGGGCACTGTGTTGCAAGGCTTGCTTACGTGGTGTGTGCGTACCCGTCTGTGGAGTGGTGCAACCTTGGGGTTGACACATCTGAATTGGCATTCTTTCCCTTCTCTATCCCCGCTCACCCTTCTTTCTTCTCTCAGTGGAAAACATTCTAAAAATAGACCCCAATCAAGGAAAAGTGTTTGTTTTAATTCAGGTGTTAGAAAACATTGCTGACTAGATGTTGGAAAACCTACCGCAGCTGGGCTGTATTAATGCACAGTGTTCAAATTAGAGTGGAGTGGTCCGTAACCACACTGCAGCACTGTGTTCATTTCTGGGTGACATCTTTTCAGGGATTGTTAACAGAGTTATACTCCTTCAGAGAAAGAAAACCTGGATGTTCAAGCCATCTGGAAGCCATGCTCTGTGAGAAACGGCTAAAGAAGATGTGAGGAAGAGAACAAGATCATGAGATAAAATGATAGCCACTTACAAAATACAAGAGGAGCTGACTTGCTTTGTGTTGCTCCCACGAGCAGAAACTAAACTCCTTGCTGGAAGACACAGGGGAAGTAGCTTCAACTGGACCATAACAAACAGCAGTGAGATAGGAAGATAGCAACTGCCTGCCCCCTTAGGAGTCCCAGCAACAGCTATTGCCCTTTAGTCAAAACTTTGGAGAAGGTTCCCTCCAGAGCTGGCCACCAAACAAGCTAGCCCTGTGGAGGGAGGAGCCCATGATTCTTTGAGGGCCTGAGACCCAGTCCCAGTTCGTCACCTTGATGACTTGGATCAGGACACATCTCTGCACATCAAGCCTGGAATGATCTCATGACCTCAATGGCCCTTTTCTGTTGTAGAGTCTTTAAGTCCGGAACTGTAATATTAAGTGAATCTGGGAATAAAGCTGCTGATCTAATATTTAGTCATACATTTAAACAACCTGGGTAGTCAAGGGGCTCAGGGCACGGATGGGCAAGACATTCCTTTAACGAGCCCCTTGGAGTGCAACCTGCTAACATTGCAACGTGAACTGTACTACAGTTTCTTTCCATTCATACCTTGGGGCAACTGGAAATTATTATGGCAAATCAAAGACTCCAGCCTAAAACTCCAGACTAGAAGTTTGACTACCCCAGTATTCCCTGTCTAGTGACCACTGAAACCGCAGGGAGTCACAACAGTATGATATGGGCATCCACATTCCAAGTAGAAACAGTTTTGTTTCAAGATTGAATTTTGTAATCAATAAATACAATCTTTAAATATTTTTCTTATGGCAGTCTTAGAGGTATGCCAGGCTAATCTCTCTTTAAGAAAATCCTGCTTATCAGCTGCAAGGAGTACAGTTAAATGAGTCTCCAGCTGCCGCACCTCCAGCCAGATCTGAGACAGCATCAGCACTGAGGCCTTCCTGGAAGCAACCAGGCGGTGACTGAGCTCAGCAGTGCACCAGGGCCTGGCCATTTCTGCCCACAACAGGGCTCCTCTACAGGGAGCTTTGCAGTGAGCCCCCACAGCACCAGCGAGGCTTCAGGGGAAGGAAGTGAGAGGCTTTCCTCCAACTCCCACTTCCCCTTTTCCTTCCACAGGTATCAGGCCAGCCACCCTCCACCTTTCTTCTTCACAAGCATTATCTCAAAACATCAGGTTGCACTTCCAACTCCATGTTAATGTCTGCTTGCCAGAGAGCCCAACCAATACATTTCCCATTAAAATAAAATAGCTTGAGAGCATCTGTGTATCAGGTGTGCAGAACTTAAGGTGCAAGATGAGTGTATTCCTGACATTTGGCTGGCTTACCACTCAGATGAGTTATCACTAGCCACTATGATAGGTTTGGCCATTGTACAGCTTCAGATGGATTTAATCTCAGTTATTTAGTATTTAATTCATACCTATAATTGATCACTGTTTAAAGGTGGGAAGCATAGGCAACACTAGTGTTGAAATATAAGTCAAGAGCAAATAATAAAGATATGTCAAAAAAGACACAAGAGCTATTGGCCAAAGTTGGCACATTCTGAGCAACAAAATAAATACTAATAGTAATAAACTGCAACCTGAGAAAAATTAGAATCCCCAAATCTATTCAGCTGTAAATAAAATGAATGAATGAATGAGTGCAAGAGATGAGCTCGCTTTTCCTTACAGCAGAATGCCACACAAACAAATGGAAAAGAAATTATGGAATTTCTAAGTTACCATTTGGTTGTCACCATAGTAATAATTATTTTAGACAAGAATCACCAAGTGGGTGAAAGCCTGAGAAAAAACAGGATACATGTGGTCTCAAAATATCTCCCCCCAAAACAGTTATTAATTACAAAGAAAAAATAGTAATCATTGTAGCAAAAGCTGGCAGACATCATCCTATGCCAGGTCAAAGTTAACACCACCAAGAATGGGACAGAGATATCATGTGTTTCCTAATATCATGCACTGAAGACACTTCATTACTTCTTAGGGACTCCTGCAAAAAAATGTACAACCTGAATCTAACCTTAAAGAAGCAACAAATAAACCCAAATTCAGGGATATTATAAGAAATGGCTTAGATTCCAAGGAAATGTTTGCACACCCATCCATGTTATAACAGCATTATTCCCAGTGCTAAGAGGTAGAAGCAACTCAAATGTCCATCCACAGATGAATGGATAAACCAAAGCAGTCTGTATATACAATGGAATATTATTCAACCATTGAAAAGGAAGAAAATCCAATAAGGACTATCCACAGACCCTAAAACAAGCAGCTCAAAAACAGTGTATGAGAAAGGATAGAAGGAGTGTCTGTCTCTCAATCAGTCAACTGGAAGGAAAGGAACAACATACATAACCAATCCAAAATACAACCAGACAGCCCAAATTAATGACATAAAGGCCACCCCAAGACCAACTAGTGGAATAAATCTAGGAGACTGCCACACTGAACTCCACAAATCTCCTAACACAGAAGGGTTCTCCCAAAGGCAGGGAAGCAAAGCAGATTAATCCAAGAAAAAAACAAGCAACAACAGACACCCAAAATGGGGGGAAAATGAATCAGTCCATCACCAAAAGGAAAAGAAGAATCCCCAGAAAGATCACTAAATGAAACAGAGGCAAACAAACTATCAGATATGGAATTCAAGAGAATGATGATAGAGAAGCTCAATGAGCTCAGCCAGCTCAAAGAAAACTATAAACAACTCCAGGAGAACTACAAAGAACTCCAGGGAAGTTACAAGGAACTTACTGAGAGCTACATCAGCATCAAAAAGGGCTTAGAAACTATCAGTAAGAGCCAGGAGGAAATGAAGAATACAATTTCTCAATTGAAGAATACAGTAGAAGGAATCAACAGTAGCCTAGAGGAAGCAGAGGACCAGATCAGCGAGTTGGAGGACAACACAGAAAAGTATTCCAAGACAGTACAAGAGAATGAAAAAAGACTGAACAAGAATGAAGAGGTTTTAAGAGAGCTGCAGGACAACATGAAATGCAATAACATCCATACCATAGGGATACCAGAAGGAGAAGAGAAACAAGGAATGGAAAACCTGTTCAAAAAAGTAATGATAGAAAATTTCCTTAACATGATGAGTGAAAATGTTACTCAAGTTCAGGAAGCATAGAGGGTCCCGATGAAGATCAACCCAAACAGACCAACTCCAAGACACACTATAATTAAAATGGCAAATTTCAAAGACAAAGAGAGAATCCTAAAAGCATCAAAAGAGAAACAGCAAATAACATATAAGGGGGCTCCAAATAGGTTATCAAATGATTATTCAACAGAAACAATACAAGCCAGAAGGGAATGGCAAAAAATATTCCAAGCGATGGGAAACAAAGGCTTACAACCAAGAATACTCTACCCAGCAAGGCTCTCATTCAAAATGGAAGGAAAAATAAGGAGTTCCCAGACAAAAGAAGATTAAAAGAATACATCTCTACCAAACCAGCATTGCAAGAAATGCTAAAGGGTCTGCTAATAAAAAGGAAGAAGAAGAAGAAGAAACAGAGAGGTACAAAGTGGGGAAATGGGACTATATCAAATTGAAACTTTTCTGTTCAGCTAATGAGAACACCAGCAAAATTCAAAGGGAATCAACTGTATGGGAAAACATATTTGTCAATCATACCTCAGACAAGGGTTTGTGCTCCAAAATATATAAAGAACTAATGTGACTCAACACCAGGGAGACAAAATGGGCAAAAGACCTGAACAGACAACTCACTGAGGAAGACATACAAAGAGCCCAGAGGCATATGAAAGAATGCTCAACATCACTAGCCATCAGAGAGACGCAAATTAAAACCATAATAAAATACCACCTCACAACTGTCAGAATGGCAATCATCAACAAATCAACAAATAACAAGTGTTGACAAGGATGCGGGGGGAAAAGGGAACCCTGGTGCACTGTTGGTGGGAATGCAGGCTGGTGCAGCCACTATGGAAAACAATATGGAGATTCCTTTAAAAACTAAAAATGGAACTGCCTTTTGATCCAGCAATCCCACTACTAGGACTATAACCGAAGAATCCTGAAACACCAATTCATAAGAACCTATGTACCCCTATGTTCATAGCAGCATTATTTCCAATAGCCAAATGCTGGAAACAGCCTAAATGCCCATCAGTGGATGATTGGATCAAAAAACTTTGGTACATTTACACAATGGAATACTACACAGCAGAAAAAAAGAACTCTTAACGTTTGCAACAACATGGATAGAACTAGAAAGTATTATGCTAAGTGAAATAAGCCAGTCAGTGAAAGACAAATACCATATGATCTCACCCATTACAGGACAATAATGAACAAAACAGCCCTGGCTGGTAGCGCAGTGGATAAGGCACCGGCCTGCAAACCCAAAGGTCACTGGTTTGATTCCCAACCAGGGCACATAACCAGGTTGCAGGCCAGGTCTCCAGCCAGGTCCATGGCTGGAGGCAGGCGAAAGGCAACCATACATTGATGTTTCTCTTCCTCTCTGTTTCTGTCCCTTCCTCTCTCTCTAGGAAATAATAAATAAAATCTTAAGAAAAAAAAAACAACAACAACAAAACAAACAACAAGCAGAACAAAACCAGATATGTGAATAGGCCTTCAGTGAGCAGAGGGAAGAGGAACAGGGGGAGGGGGGAGGACGAGGCAAAGAAGGGGAGCAGTTTAGACAAGAACCTAGTATGGAAGAACCATGGACATGGACAACATGTGGGATTGACTTTGTGGGGGAATGGGTGGGTGAAGAAGGGGACAGAGGGAGTAAAAAGGGGATGGATGTAACACAACAACAATAAAATTAAATTAAAAAAAAAAAGAATTTGGCCAACTTTACCAATAAGAACAATTAAAAACAGGGAGTTGTGGGTTAAGTCCACTTATTCTGTTTATATGAACATTCTCTTTTATAAAAATTGCTTCAAGTATGTAGACAAAAAAAAGGAAGAAAATCCTGTTATGTGTGTCCTTGAGTCCATTATGCTAAATAAAATAAGCCAGTCACAAAAAAGACATATACTGTTATGCTCTACTTCTGTGAGGTATCTAGGGTGGGTGGGGTATGGACAGATGATAGATAGATGATTGATAGGTGGATAATATATAGGTAGAAGAGTGAGGGAAGGACTGAAAGAGAGAAAATAATAAAGCAAATAGGGTAAAATGTTAACATTTACAAAATCTGGGTGAAGGGTATCCTGACACCCCTTGCACTATTTTTGCAACTTTCCTGTAAGTCTGAAATTATTTCAAAATGAAAACTTAGTAATAACTTCAGCAGCACACACATAAAAAAAAGGAAAATTAAAACTAAAGCATTTTAGGTTCATAAAGCAGATAAAATGATAAAAAATTCTATCCATTCACCTCAAAAGGATCTTCCTCAGATTTGGATATTGCAGGCATTTGATCAAAGTTCTTATACAACAAATCAATGTTGTCTGTAAAATTTCAAAACCTAATGTTGAAAGATAAAGTACAATGACAATTTTCAACAAAAGCCTTTGAAGAGATATAGAGTCTTTCATTATAAAAAAAGGAAAGAAAAGATATTAGGCTCTGCACTCAGATAAGATCAATGTTTATACTTCAAGCTCCAACCCTAAAATGTACAATGCCATTCTTGAATTTATGTCATATTTTCCTTCCATAACTAAATTAAATACTAGATGTTACTTGTAAAATATAAAAGGCTAAAGATTTATTTCAAGTTATGTGGAAATGCTGTTTATTGTGGCCCTACAGCCACCCCCACATTTCCTCCTGGTTGACTGAAACTTGACTTGGAAGAGGGGTGAGTCAGAAACTGCCAATTTCAAGATAAATTGCCTCCCATCCCATCTGCAGTGATAAGTTGTGATTGGGCTCATCCATCCACCTCACACCCCCTTGCATGCAGGTGACTTGTCTGGATGTAGTCATGTGAGTTGAGGTGGCCGTTGTGCCAGAGAACTCAGGAACCCCTCATGGGAAGTTGGAGAAAAAAGAAGAAATTTCTGATCCCAGCATCTTAGCTTTGGGTTAGCTAGAGACAGACCAAGGCTGTACCTAGATAGGGGTAATTCTGTCAATTTCTGCCATGTGTTCAAGTGTATTGACATATGACTCATCCTAAGAAGCTCATCCTAAGAGGAGCCTTCTTCCAAAGGGTTCTACAGGTGAGAGGCCCCTGTGCATTGCCTCAGAGATGAAGTTTCCCTCGCTGGAAGAACACATGGGCCAGCTCAGCCCTTTCACATACCTGGAACCGCTCAGCCCCTGTCACATCATCATGACCTCTGGGAATATAATTTGGAGAGTTTTGCCTAAAATGATTATTCAAAATCACACATTCATTATGTAATAAACAGAAGCCACAGGCTCCCAACAGTGTGCACCCTGAACTTGGGCCCAGGTCAGACCACTGGACGCTAAAAGCATTGGTGCAAAGTGGGTGAGTTAAGCCACTGCAGAAACAGCCCATCCTGGGAAGCTGTGTAAGTGAGTTGCAGGTTAACCCAGCAGTTGTTTCTATAAACAATGAGAGATCAATTAAGGACGTATGGAAAGAACTACAAGGCCTTCTGGGCAGGTAAGAGACTCACTAGGAAGCCTCCTGGACAGGATTTTTTCACCTAAGTATTTCCTCCACTAGTGTCCTCATGTAAAGCAGGAACCTGGCCACCTGTTTATTTAAATCAAGTGTTTTATGTTTTGGGTATCAGTAAATTGAGATCCCAGGTTGATATGCTAGATAATCTAGAGGGGAAAAAGAGTGAACACGCAAATCTGAGTATTTAACCTAAACCATGATGTAGATTACTGGTTTTCAAAATCATTGTCACAAAGAATCATCAGAGAACTTTTACAAAATACAATTGACCCTTGAACAATGTGGGGGTTAGGGGTGGCCTACTCCTGTGCAGTCAAAAATCCATGAGTAGCCCTGGCTAGTGGCTCAGTAGATAAGGCGTTGGCCTGCGAACCCAAAGGTCGCTGGTTTGATTCCCCAGACAGGGTACGTAACCAGGTTGCAAGCCAGGTCTCTAGCCCGGGCCGTAACTGAAGGCAGGTGAAAGGCAACCATACAGTAATGTCCCTCTCCCTCTCTCCCTACTCCTCTTTCTCAAAAATAATAAAGTATTTTTTTAAAAATTCATGTGTAACTTTTAACTCCTCAAAAACTTAACTATTAATAACCTAACATCAACTGGAAGCCTTAACAATAACATAGACAGTGAATTAACACATATATTGTATGTTGCAGGAAGTGTACTCTTACAATAAAGTAAGGTAGAGTGAGGAAAATATTAAGAGAAACATTTACTTGTTGAAAAAAAAAATGTCCACCTATAAGTGTATCCATGCAGTTCAAACCCATGTTGTTCAAGGCCCAGCTGTACCTAATGTGTAAACCCCACACTAGAGCAATTAAATCAGAACTGCTGGGTAAGGGTTAGGCTTTGCAGCTTGTTTAAAAAACTTCTCAAGATTCCAAGGATTGTCATCACTCTAGCCATAAGCTGCTTCAGGATGAGGCTATGGTAATAGGGAAACCTATGTGGGGCCTGACTACAAATATTTTATATCTTGTTGAGGAAACAAGAGATACAGGCATGGGAAACTGTTAGTAAACCAAATTGTTGTGGAATTTGAAAGTGTTTTGGAGACATCTGTGAACAAAAAATTAAAAGTCTAGAATAAATAAGCCCCTTGGAATTGGTGTTTCTGTGTCTGCAGCCTTTGTTTCAAGTGGCTACAACAGCCATTTAGAAGTCTTGAAACTTGTTTTGTTTGGTTAGTTTTTGAGAATGAAGAACTGGGTTGACCTTCTGAAGGAAGGCTGGATAAATTTCTAGGATAATAAACTACTAGGTAGTTTCCAGAGAACCTTCCCTCCATCTGCTATGGTAGGATGGAAAAGCCCCCTGAAACCTCATTTATCCCACCCAGTCCCTTCCACCCATCAGAGATTGGAAGTCCCCAGATGAGAGTAGCAAGCGGGACATGGAAGAACTAAGTCACCTGGGGATGGCATTGGGTGCCTGTGGGCGTACATGTGTGCATTCTCAGCTCTGGGGCCCCAGACCCTGCAGGGCTCAGCCTGTCCACTTTCTGAGCCTGAGATCAACACGGCGGAGCCATGGGGACAGACAGGTACTCTGGCTGACCCTGCTGTGGAGCAAATGGGGGCCTCAGGGCATTGATAAAAAACTGCACTGTCTGGCAGAGACTCAATCCTTCGTCCTCCAGGCCCCGGCCCCGGCCACTGGACTGGATGACAAACTTCACCCACATTTGGGCCTCGTCCAGCTGGGACAGTGAGGGCATGAGGCGGTCTCCCTTCCTCCTCCACTGGCTCCACTGGCCTTAGAACCGTGGCCCCATACCTCAGGCTGGCAGGGCAGAGCCTGGAGGAGGCCCAAAGCCTGGGGGTGCCGAACACATTTCCATTTGTACCCCCCAGATGGAAGTTTGCAGCTCTGCCAATCCCACTGCACTTTAGAGTGAGACACAGAACCTGGCATGGAGAGCTGGCCATGGAAATCCTTCGGAAGGGGTCCGGCCTGTGGTTTAGGGGGCTCTGCTTCTTTCCGAAGTGGTATGAAGATTCGAGGTGCCCCAGTTGTGTGCTTCCCATCTGCTGCTTTTCCTTCCCATTCCCCTCTTCTTGTTCGTGATGCACAGACTACTCTCATGCTTGCCTATCTCACCTGGTCTCACCCCCACATATATCTGATGCGACATTAGCAGAGTTTCCGGAGTGTTCTGCATTGTGGAAGAAAAAAGAGGTTCTATGGAAAGAAACCTCACAGACTGATTTGATCAAAAATTCCTAACTGGGAAGGTCATGGTAGGTAGTCACGTCCCAGGCATATAACATCTTTAATAAAGGGTTTATCTTTGCAATAAGCAAGCCCTATCCATTGTTTCTGTGCATCTAAGTTAACACACCTTTGACATAACCACCCTCAGGAAAGCATATAATCTTGTTAACTATTCTGTAATCCAATCCCTGGCTTGCTTTTTCCCACCTCCATGTAATCTTTGCTCCTTAATTTCAAGTGTGTAAAAGGACCTGCAAAACTTATTCTCCAGAGCTTCTGAGACCTTGTGCCCCATCATAGGATGTCAGCTTGGCTTCAAATAAATTCTTATTAAAATTCCCTACAGAAAAAAAGAGAAGGAAAAAAAATCCCTACGGGTTTAGATGTTTCTTACATTGACATAGACATGGTCTTTCAGCACGGAAGGGAACAAAATGACTGGTAAATGATCAGAAAGCTCTGAGCAAAATGTAAGGGATTTGGACAAATAGTCCGAAACCAGCACAGTGCCAGGCAAGTTCAAGCTTCTGCCTGCTTCCTCTTCATCTGCTGCTCCTCTCCCTGGGAACCAAACTACTTGGATTCAAATGCAGGTTCACTGCTTTGCCAGCTGTGTGGCCTTGGACCAAAAACTTAACCTCTCTGTGCCTTACTTTCTTCACTGGTAAAATGTGAGATAATAGAGCCCAAAATCTCTCTTTTTCTGCCAAGGTGGTGTGTGCAGTGCAGTTGACTCTTTCACCATGTCTTCTCACAAGACTTTTAGGCTCCAGAGGTCCCTGGCCAAGAAACAAAAACAGAATCAGCCCATTCCCCAATGGATTCAGATGGAACTGCTAATAAAGTCAGATACAACTCCAAGAGGAGACAATGGGAAAAAACCAAGCTGAGTCTACAAGGAATCGCACATGAGATGGCACACTTACACTGTGACTGGGTTGCCTGCATTTTACTTATCATTGAAAAGGTCCCTACTATCTAGACAGCATGGTGTATTTTATTGGGAAATTATTGGAAGAATGGTTTTATATTAATGTGTTTCTGCACTAGTAGGTTGGATCAGTAATAAATAGGTGAGACCTTAAAAAAAACAGAGCCAGGAATATTAACCATTTTTTCTCTTAGCCAATACATTCATAATAGCTACCTACTACAGAATGTACCAGGCATTGTCTTAGGTACTTTAAACAAATTATCTCTAATCTTTATAACCACCCTATCAGATAGGTACTATTTTTATTCTAAAGAAAAGCAAACAGTCTTAGGGAGGTTAGATACCTTGCTCTAGAACACTGTGGAGGTGATAGAGACCTTTGCTAGAGGTTCTCCAGGGTAGGGAGGAGGAAACTGGGACTAGAAACCACCTCACAAGGCATTTCAAAGGTGGTGACTGGCAGTAACCCCATAGTAGAGTGTGCCACAAACATCTGTTGAGTGAGTGAATGAAGGAAGGCATTAATGATGGCTGTACAAGTCAGTGCATACCCATAGGTTCACAGACAGGCCTAAAGCAACTGGACCAGAGGAAAACTGGGATCTGACTGAATGTGGCTTTTCTGTACAGTCTGGATTCCTTAACTTCCCCATATGAACAAGGCTGAAGCCAAATCAGTCCGCAGCCTTAGGAGCTTCACTGGATACTTCGGCCCTTCCCATAACTGATTTTCATATCAGCCCTCAACACGCCCTCATACATCCATCCTCCCAGAGGTCCACAGCTCTCAGCTTCACAGTTATCCATGCTCCAACAACAATCCCACCCCACCCCTGTCTCAAAAGCTTCCCCTTAATGCCATCTTATTGCACTCCATTATGTGTAGGGAAAAAATCTAATAAAATGTATACAAAGGTATGAATGGCTGAATTTCAGTTACCAGGTGGCTTATGGATTTTTCTTCCATCCAGACATTTTTGCAGGGTCTATGCCAAGGAGTGGAATCGTTGGATCACAGAGCATGCATACATATATTTAGTCAACATAGCCAAATAGTTTTTCCAAGTGATTATGTTAATTTTTACTACCACATGAGCATTCCTGTTATTCAAAGTCTTGGCAACACTTGGTCTTTTCCTTTTTAGCCATTCTAGCTAAAATACATATATAGGAGTATTTGGTTGTGGCTTTTATTTGAATTTCCTAGATAACGAAGGAAATAGAGATGCTTTTCATTGCTTATTGGTCATTTAGATATTTTCTTTTATGAACACCATAAGACCTACAACTGTTTTCATGTTAAACGAGTTTTGGTTTGCTTGGGTTTTGCTTTTTCTTTCTCCACAGTGACTTTTCTGGATCTATACATATAGAAACGAAACCATCACCTCCTGGATAAAAGCTCTGGAGCCAGACTGCCTTGGTTATGTTCCAGCGCGAGCAGTGACTAGCTGTCATTCTGAGCTGGTCCATTCCTTTCCATGTCCCAGCTATGCCATCTGTAAAATGGGGATGAGGATAACAGGACTTTATTCCATAAACTTTAAGAAGTGAACATGGGCACCATCTAGAACATTTGGCACACTGTAAGTGCTGGATCTGTTGGGGTTTTTGCTGTTATACCTGGAACCACCCAAATCTGCCCAGAAAGAGGAGAGGACAAGGAACAAGACTGAGACAAAATTTCACAAACTACCACCACTTATGCAGCAACTTCATATTTCTCCTGACTAAAAAAAAGTATTTCCCTTTTGTGTGGGAATCGAAGGGTGAAACTCATTTTTGAGTAGAGTAGCTGGGGCCAATTCATCTCAGTTGAGAAGAAACAAACGAGAAGCTGTCCGTGAGGCGCACATGGACGACACATCCAACTATGGAAGAGGAACACTGAGCCACACAGCTGAGTGGACCTACACGTAACCGAGCCCTTTCCTCTGGCCTCGTGAGTAGCTCACCACCGAAGGAGCCATGAAATGAAGAGGAAGTACTGCATGCCAGGCTCACCCCTGTCAGCGGTGTCTCTGCAGCGCAGTGTCAAGCAGCCTGGCTTCTCAGAGACCAAAATCCACCGGAGCGTTGGGCCTCAGGTCTCGGCTGCTTTGGCCAGGGGCCTGCGGGCAGCTGCGGGCAGCAGGCCCAGGAGGTCAGCGGGGGCCGTGGAAGCCCTCACTCTGCAGAACTTGAGCTGTGCAGCAGGGTGTTTTGCCTGAACGCTGTGTGACATGGCCACACCAGGTGCTGGGGGCATGGTGACTTTCCTAAGAACCCTTACACTGGACTGAGAAATAGGTTATCTGGCCAGATAGGAGGAGGTAAGGGACATCTTGATTTCTTCTGGTAAACAGGCCTGGGTCAGTGAAATGATGTCAACAGCTGGTCTGTGCTATAACTCAGTGAGTCACAAAGATCCAAGTCCCTTGTTTTACAAATAAGGAAGCTAAAACTTAGCAAACAATGTATGGGCTTTGGAGAAAGATTCAGTTGACGATTAATGATTCCTCCTTTTACTGTAACTTGGTACTTCAAATGCCCCCAATTTCCATAGCTAATTAGTCACCAACTCCTAAATGCTTCTCATGTTCTTCCCATTCCTGTCTCCACTCAGATTTAAGCCATAAAAACCTAACCTAGGCTATAGGTCATTGCTCCCCACCTCTTTCCCTCTGACTTCTCCTACTCCAAACCATCATGCACAGCACTGACAAAGTTATTTTCTAAAACAATACTTTGCTTCTGTTCTTCCCCTGCTCAGAAACTATCACTGGCTCCCTACTTCCTCTAAGATCACCTTCAACCTCCTCAGTCTTCACTGAAGGTCCTCAGTGGGTCCTACAGTGGGTTCTCAAGCAACCCTTCTCTCTTACTGCCCTTCCACTCTGACCCTTTGGTCTTCTTTGTCCCCAAACTCTTTCTTTTTATTTAATCTCTACCCATCCTCCAGGTCCATTAGCATTGTTCCCCTGCTGTAGCCATAAGCTTTTATTTCTCATACTGCATCCAAGACTGGTGTCTCATCTGTACCTTTTCACTTCTGTGTGTGTTCTTACCACATTCTGGGCTTCTTCAGAACGTGAGTATTCTGTGTCACAATCCCTATGGAACGAAGGTGCTAAAAACATGGTAGGTCTTAATGAGGCTGAAGGGTCATGGAGACATGGAGGGTTATTATACAGGGGCCTTCTTTCTGGGAGAGGCAGGGCAGATGTGCCCCAGCATTTCAGGTGGAGGAAGAAGGTCTAGTTCTGTTCAGTTCTGTTCCTTCTTCCCCAAGCTGTCTGGCCTTGGGCAAGCTTGTAAATTGCTCTGGTCCTCAGTGCCCCGCTTTAGAATGGATACAGGTATTCCTCACTTTCCATAAGTTTGCCTTATGCCACTTCATTTTTATGGAAGATCTACTTTAGTATTGTAATGGCTTCTTTCATAAAAGCCAAAATCCTCCAGATTTTTAAAAAAGATTTCATTTATTATTTTTAGAGAGCAGGGGAGAGAGGCAGAGAGGGAGAGAAACATCAATGAATGGTTGCCTTTCACCTGCCTCCAGCTATGGACCTGGCTTGCAACCTGGTTATGTGCCCTGACTGGGAATCAAACCAACGACCTTTGGGCTCACAGGTGGGCGTCTATCCACTGAGCCACCATCCAGGGCCAGATTTCTTTCAGTTAACAAAAACAGGTCCTGATACTCTCCACTTAAGGCCATTTCAGCTTACTGAAATTTTCACAGGAAGGCTCTACCTATGGATGGGGGGTAGGGTGGGGGGAAACCTGTATTTTAATCATGTTACCCATCAGGGTGACTTTGAAAGAATTCACCTGTACCTTAGGAAAACCACACCTGCAGAAGCAACCCATCTCCCTGCCAGGTGTCCATGGTTCTCGAAACCCTGGGTCTTCAGCTCCAATTTAAGGCATTCAAAACCATGCCTCTCCCTGGCTCCCAACAAGGAGGAAGCCCATTCTCATTGACCACTGGGTCTCCTAAGAGATCTGAGAACTTAGTGGTTGAACTTCAAGGTCATTGAGCAACATCAATAGGGCATTGAGAAGTTTACCTGGAAGATGACCTTCCATTTGGATGGTATAGACACAGAAGTGGATGTTCACCTTTTCCATGCCCAGAGCCAACCCTTTCTGCTCTGGGGCATCCAGACCTGGCCTGTCCCTTACATTTTAGGCTTGCAGTAAATAAAGGGTTAGAAAGTCTGTTTTCAAAGAGATTTTTCTCGAGCTGGGTCAGGGCTGTTTACCACAGCCCCAGACCACCATAAGATTTACATTGAGGTAGTGTGCCTATCATTAGTACATTGTACATTGTTTAGCTCTTCATCATCCTCAGGTGTCATTGTGAGGCCAGTAGGCTATTCAGGCCAGAAGGGGACTAGGGGGGAAAGGTTGGAGGCCCTCAGTGAGGAGGTATGGGTGTGAGTCGGGGGCAAGGGTTCTGAAGCTGACTGCTCACTGGAAGTCCCTTTCTCCACTCTCCAAACCTAAAGACTTGAGCTCCTTGAGTTCCACACCTAGGTCACTGATTCTCAGGCTGACTACGGAGCAAATCTTTAGGGCAAGCAGACCAAACCCAAACCCAGACTCTGGCTCAGGAGATTATAAGAAAATCCTTTGCTGGTCCCCACCTTTGTCCCTTGAGGGGAACAAGAGAGAGGAAACTTTTGGTTCTTGTGTTTGAAAACAGTTAATAATCACATTAAGCATAAATGGTCTAAAAACTAATTGAAAGACCTAATCATGCTGGATAAGAAGAAAAAGCAAGTCTCATTATAAGAAATCCATTTTAAATATAGACACAGATAGTTAAAAAATAAAAGGATGGGGGCAAACACTCCATGCAAACACACATCCACAGAAAAGGGAATAGTTATAATGACAGCAAAGTAAGTTTCAGAACAAAGATTATCGGCAACATTCAAGAGGGGCATTTCATACTGATGAGCATTAAGCAACTAGGATTATCTTTTTTTTTTTTTTTAAGATTTTATTTCATTATTTTTAGAAAGAGGGGAAGGGAGAGAGGCAGAGAGGGAGAGAGACATCAATGTATGGTTGCTTTTCACCTGCCTCCAGCCACAGACCTGACTGGAGACCAGGTTTGCAACCCTGTTATGTGCCCTGGCTGGGGAATTGAACCTGCGACCTTTGGGTTCACAGGCCGGCGCCTTATCCACTGTGCTACCAGCCAGGGCTCCTAGGATTATCTTTATTAGGTTTCAAATGTGTTGCCATCATTTCTGTTTTGGTAATATTGAGAAATTCCTGATGCCTGCACAACGACTCCCCTACTAGTACTGCCCCCCCCCCTCTTTATTTCACAAGTCTTATTCACCCTCCCCCTCTTGGGCTAGACACCTCTGCCTGTCAACCTTCTCTACTGCCCCTCCTGTGGACCCAGGCACAGTGACCCCACCCCATCACTGCACTCAACAAAGTCCCATCTTTGCTTCTCCATCTCTCTCCTTAAGGCCAACGGCTACATTGTTCATTTCTGAATTCAGAACACTTAGTTCTGGACACATTGTAGATATTTACTTGATTAATGAATGAATGAGAATTGAAATCCTCAAAACTTTAAGCCTCTTAGCTTTCAGTGGCTCCCAGAATAAAAGCAGTTTTTATTCAAATAAAAGAAGCACTGAGGTGCTGTCAGAAGAATCTGCCCTGCTCTACTACTTACAAGACCTGAGGTCTTCGATAAGTTACTTAATCACATCACACCAGAGCTCAGTTTCCTCACTGGCTACGTGGTAAAAAGAATTCTGGCCTCACAGGACTGAGGCAAGAAAGGTAAGAAAAGCACTGAAGTCCACCTAGCACAGATGGCAGTAGGGGACACTCCCAGCTCTAAGGAGCACCCCTGCTCACTCACCACCTTCTCCCACTTAGAGGTGTCAGCTTTTTGGGTTTTGGCTGGCTGCACTCCCCTCCCTTTCTTCTTGTGAAGTGGGCTACCAGAGCCACCACAGTAACCAACTGACATCACTGTAACAATGACACACCCCTCATGGAGTAGATGCCTGCAACTTCTCCAATGATTCACCGCACGGGGACTTCCTCACAGAGTCGAGGGTAACGCCTGGGTGCTCCACTTAGGAGACACCAGAGCATCTGTTCCTGCCTGCCTGCTGGCTTTTGGAGTTCCCTGTCTGACTAAGACACCAAATGGAATACTGTGCCCGCCACACAAGGAATAACACCATCTTGCTGCTTCTGAGTCAGCCTTCCCCTGCAAATGCTGGGCTCCAGTCCAGACCTACTGAATCGAAATTTACACTTTAACAACATCTCCCATGAGTCACAGGCAATCACATTTAAGAAGCACTGGTTGTCTGACTGTTCTGCCGTCATTTCTTTGAGCAATGGAATCCAACTTTTTTGGTCACAAACAACTAAGTCCCAAACACATTCCTTTCATTGTAACTTATGCCATGTACTACTGCACTGATATATTATGTACATTATATAAGACAAAAATGAGAATGTAAAATGAATGTGCTAAATAAAGAGAGCAAAGTTGTAATATTTTCTTCCTGCACCCAAAATAATCCTTTGGTGACCAAGGAAGGAAATGAGGTTCCCAACCACTGGGAACGTTCTGTGATTTATCAGAAACCTCTCTCTCCTCTGTACCTCCACCCATCCTGTCCCAGGATCATTTTCTTACACTCCTCCTTGGGTCCCTTGCTTGAAAGCAAATCCCCCCATCTCCTCATTAAAGAACCAGAGGATCAGCCTCCAAGGCACTTCCACACAACTCCACCACTTCAAAATAACCCCAAAGAAGTCCAGGAAATTCAACACACACACACACACACACACACACACACACACACACGAGTCCCAAACTGTTACTAATTTGAGATTTTCTGAAAATAGAAATAGGAAGTCATTCCAGAGAGTAAGCCGTACATACTACCCATAAATATTTCAATCTCAGTATCTACACCCAGAACCTCAAAAAAGGTGGGAAAGGTTTAAGGAAGCACACAGCCACCAAATGAAAACTTTATAAAAACATGAACAGGGGAGTCAGGCAAGGGCCACTCATCCCTCGGTTCTCTGACTCTCACCGCCAATTCTGTACACAGTGCTCAGTGACTGTGATTTTACACCAGGGCACACATGCGGTGTGTCAGTTTTATTTTTTTAAGGGGTTTTTAAAGATTCTGCACATTTGTAAGCCTCCCCCTATACCTCAGCAACAACCCCCACTTCTCCCTGTTCTTCAGCCACTGCTCCTCCACCAGTCAGCATGGCACCCAAGGTGACCTTGGGACCATGTGCCCAAGATTAACATCAAAAACACCAAGGGAAGGGGGTCTGATCTGTACCTACTAATGACTCCTGTCTCCTACTGCCTGCCAATAACTCCAATGACCGTGGCCCAGTTTTGAGCCACCGTCATTCCTCCTTTGATTAAAACTAAGATTCATCTCTGCCTTGTGGCTACCAGATATCCCATTCTAATCCCACAGGTAAGAGCATGAGAGTGGAGGACTCTCCCTAGGTGCACCACCGAGCAGCTGCACCTTGGCAATCTGGTATGAGAGGGGGACTGCGTTAGAGAACACTGGGGAGGGTAGGAAGGAGTTGTGTTCAGCTAAGGACCACTCTCAGAGGCGCTGTCCTGGGTGGGTGGATCACTGCAGACTGTCTGGTTTGGGGCAGGTAAGGCCTAGAAGACCAGACAGCACTTGGAGCAGCTGCTCGGCTACTACTCATCCTTGAGCCTTCCAGCCCATTTGCGCTCATGCAGGAGTAGGTGGTGGCAACAACTGCACAGCTGTCGCCACCGGACTGAGGTCTCCTTCAAGACAGGACTGCACAGCCACCACCTACGGAGCACCAGGCACAGGCCAGGCTATGTTTAGAGCACTTTGAGTACAATTCTCACAACCACAGGGGAGGAAACTGAGGCACAGAGATATTAAGGAACTTCTCCAGCGTCACGCAGCTATGAAAGCTGGTGTCTGAACCCAGAAAGCCTCACTCCAGAGCCCACGCAAAGTGTCCCACCTCTTCCGCTTGCATTCTCAGACTCCAGTCTGGAATGTGGGGGAAAGGGGAGTTCGAGCTTATTAAATGAATCCCCACCCTTTTATAATTAAAATCAAAGATGATCAGGGTGGGTGACCAGGGCCTTGGTTCAGTAAGCGGGAACAAAGCAGAAGTCTCATGCTAGCCTCCCAAACCACTCCCTATCTCCACCTCCACCGCAGCCCTGCAGGGGCTGCCCAAGGAAGGCAATGTTGGCAGCTGCGGGGTAGGGAGGACGGGAAGGCTAGGAACAAAAGAACAATGTGTTAACCTTTGCCCCTTCTCTAACCCTAAGTTTTTAATGCATTCAAGTCCATCGCTAGGATAGGTTATTTTGTGTTAAAAAAAAAATTTTTTTTTTGAGGTTAAAATGCAAACCGAATCCCTGGCTGGTGGCTCAGTGGATAGGCACCAACCAGCATGTGAACCCAAAGGTGGCTGGTTCTATTACCAGTCAGGGCACATAACCAGGTTGCAAACCAGGTCTCCAGCCAGGTCCGTAGCTGGAGTCAGGTGAAAGGCAATTATACATTGATGTTTTTCTACCTTTCTTCCTCCCTCCCTGCCCTCCTCTCTAAAACTAATGAATAAAATCTTTTAAAAAATAAATAAAATGCAAACTAAGCTACTAGCTGTCACTTAAAGATGATGTCAATGCAGGATCTGAGGAACTCACAAGAGAAGAGCACAGGAAAGTACCTGAGACCTAGCAACTAAGCCTGGAAGAAAAGGACTAGAAAGAAGCAGGCAAACAGAAACAAGTGGCCTTTTCTAAGCCTAGCCTAGGACTGGATAGGGCTGAGGAAGCACCAATGACTTCATACTCTGAAGGCAGAGGAGAGAATTAAGACCTAGGAGGTTAAGGATGAATAACCAGGTAACTTACTGAAATGAAGGAAAGTGGATAGGTAGCTTCTACAGCTCCAGAAATTGTGTTCAGGCATAGTCCAGCTGTGATTTTGGTAAGAAATTGTAACCAGGTTTGTTAGAGGTGCAAGAAAAATCAGGTACTGCCTTTCTAGTCCCATTCCATACCCCTACCTTCCTCTCAAAGATGCTAAAATGGCTTTTATCTGACAATACATATACGTAGCTGAGACAAAAACAGACTGCTAAAGTGTTCTTGTCTTTTCAGAAAGTATGAAGCTACTAATTCATAAAAGGAATCCAAGACCTCCGATCTTTATGTATCTTCCCTACAGACTTCAAGTCTGAAATATCTGACATTGATGGTCACAAAGAGAATCTGACCAGCCCAGGTGTTTCCCTCCTGACTTTTCAGGACACTGTAGCTGGTGCTGCTGGGGAGGGGAAGGGTGCTGAAATGCATTCAAGTAAATTAGTCCCTCAGTATTCTCACTGTGTTGGTCCCACCTCTAGCCTGGTGTGGTGTAGGGGGTGCACAAGGGGAGTCAGTGTCAGATTTGAGAAAGGGAAGGACTAGGAGGCAGTAAGAAAAAATGGATTAACAGTGATCACATCTGTTAATATCAAAATTATTGTTTTAATAAGTGAGACAGCACTTACTAGGACAACGGGTCAGAGATATGCCCTGATGGAAAGTCTGACTTGCTGGTAAGATAGGCTTCTTCCCATTTTCTTATTTTTAGAGGGAGAGGAGGGAAGGAGAAAGAGAGGGAGAGAAACATCCATGTGTGAGAGGTACATGGATAGGTTACCCCTGGCATTCTACCAGCCAGGGACCTGGCCTGCAACCCAAGCATGAGCCCTGACAGAGAATCGAATCAGAGACTTTTCAGTTCACAGGATGGCACTCAATGCACCAAGCCACACCACCCAGGGCTTTATTGGAGGTAGTGACACAGCTAAAACAGGGCCGAACAAATCCTCTAGTCTAATGCATTCAATCAATGCATAAACCCTTCTGCGCAATCATTATTCCCAAAGTAACCCATCCCGTTAAAACGGATGCATCATGAAAAGGCAGGGGCTTTGGATTCTGGCAATTTTCTTACTGATATACATTATGTAAATACCTAGCTGTACCTAGTTCCTGGATAGAACGCCATAAACGGTCATTTCTGTCTCCTCTCTGTAATTGATCTGAAATTCATCTTTGGTAAATATCTCTATTGCCCCCTCCGTCAGGCTGCAACTTGACCAGTCTAATGTCATTAACGATAGTCTTTAAAATATTTACACAAAAGTTCAGGGGCACAAGGGTCCTGTCTAGTCTGGGCCAAACACCCCATCCCAACCACTGCCCCGTTCCCCCTCAAGGTTTCACTAGCTGAATCCCTCTCGACAAGTCAGTTAACCCCAGGCCCTCTAGAGGAAGAATTTGATGTAGTCAGAGTCCCAATTCATTCTAGGCCCTGGGGGTGGAAAGTCTGGCTCTGAGGTAGCTTTGGTGTCAGGGGACCACCGTGGCCCTCGACCCTCAGGAGGCGTCTTCCCACAGCAGTTGCACGGGATGTTTACACACTGTACCATAGAACATCCCGTACACTTTCAGCGTGTTTGCTACGCGTTTCTGCCAAGCAGAAAAAAGCAGCGTGGCGCCCTTACACTGTTTACTACCCAATAAAAGAGAAAAACACTGCACCCTCTTATGTAATCTCCCACGTTCATAACGTTAAAACGTCCGTATCTCTTTCCTCTCCAGCGGCCCGCCAGCCCCAGCCCCAGCCCCAGCCAACCCTGGATCCGGCTAACCACCTGCCGACCTATTTCCTCCGGCTCACGGAGAAAGCCCGGCCGCTCACAGGGCTTCTCCGGGAAGGGGGTGGGGGAAACCTTGGCCAAGAACACGAAAACAGTTTACAGGAACGGGAAGCACGGAGCCTCTACCAGGCGCCACTGGCAGCCGGGCGCACACCACACCCACGTGCGGCTCCCGGCGGCGCAGGGCGGGCGGGGGCGGCGACACGTGGACGCGGCGTGCGGCGCTGCGGGGCAGGGTGCGGGGTGCCCTGCTCGGCTCGTGCTCCGCGCCTGCAGCCAATCCTCGTGCCCGCCCAGCGCTCGGCCCGCCCCGTGGGCTGAGGCCCGATCCCTGCCAGCCCCGGGCGGCCGCGTCGCGAGTCCCTGGCTGACCTCTCCCGGGCCAGCCAAGGTCAGCTGGGCTTGCGCGCCCCACGTCCACCCAGCGAAGGAGGGACGCGCCCACCCGCCCACGGCCGCCTCCTCCCCGCCAGCCCCACTCCCATCGCCTACCCTCCCCAAGCCCCCACCCGGCTGTGAGGTGGTTTCGGCCCCACGCTCGAGTCCTGACCAGGACCCCTCGTACTGGGACCCGACTGAAGGTTGGCGCCGGCTGGGTGAAAGCAGGGGATGTTAAAGCAGGGAGTGAGGAGCGGGGCGAGCCCCTCACCTTCTCCAGCCTAGGGAGCGACCCACAGAGCCCTTCCCTCTGCCTTTCCTCCTCGTCTCCGGGTCCTTGACCATGTCTGTCCCCTGAACGCTTGGCTCCCAGGCGGTACATGGAAGGATACCAGAATATGCCACCCCAAAATATGCCTCTTTGACATTAGGATTATTTTAGGCTTATTATTTTTGAGGAAGTGTAGGCACATGTAGACACAGGAGAAGCTCTGAAAACAGAAGTTACTGTTTGCAAGGCAAATGATAATAGAAAGGGGACCTGTATGGGGAAGAAAGCTATTACAATGACCAGAGACCGCTGTACCTGAGAGACTTGTCAGCATGGCATGGCAAACAGTTTACCATACATTTTCTCTTCTTACCTTCTTATGAGTTTACTTATTCCCCTTTGAAGCCCCAGGTCCCTGTCCCTTACTTTTAACAAGCTTCAATTACCTGATAGCCTTTTGAGTCGCATATTTTTGTGGGGCTCTCGAATATATTTACGCACATAATTAACATTGGGGTTTTTTCCCCTCCTGTTAACATTTTTATTGGAGGTGAGGGCATCTCAGCTAACAACCTAGAAGAATAAAGGAAAAATTATTTTTCCTGTCCTACAATATATAGGACATGCACGTGGTGTTATACAATATACAACCCCAAAGCGTTCGTATCCAACCTATTTGGGGAGGGAGTGGTGCCTTACACATTTATATGTTATTTTTAAAGTAATATACATTCATTGTGAACTGATTGGACTATATGGAAAGAACACAGAATATTCCAGACTGGTCTGTGAAAAGTTTTTTTTAAAGCCCTAGATCTGACATTAGTAGCCCTTACCTGTGCCGAATTTAGAGTCTCCTCAATGTCATTGCTCATGGGGGATTAGATATTAATCTTGATGATTTTATTTTCCTAATTAATCATACCAGGAGTAAAGGAAATTCAAGATTAAAAGAAAAAATCCTGGAGAAAATATAAAAAGCAAATGGAAGATACAACTATGGCATAGAGGAGGAAAGGAAGAACTGTCTGGTATTGGACTAGAGTAAGAGCAATAAGAATTTATGATTTTTTAAAAATCTGTTTCCTAGCTCTATCTATTGAAAAAGCCCTAGAAGCAATGATACCCCAATAACAAGAAGCACACCAGAGCCCAGATCTTGGTTTCTGTCATTCTTCACTATACAGGTAATCAGGGCCTCTGGGCAGAGATGGCTGATCCCAAGGCTGAGACTGGATCATCTGTTTGTGGCAGAATATAAGGAAGAGTTCAAAAACTAATGATGATGTGTTGAAAGAACATGGTAGCCAGCTGGAAAGCACTCTCAGCCAAAATTGGGACAATTTGAGCATCAAAATGAATAATATCAGCAATGGATTATAACACATGCAACAATAACTTTTTAAGATTTTATTTCTTTTTAGAGAGGGGAAGGGAGGGAGAAAGAGAGAGAGAAAGACATCCACTGATGTGCAATGGCTACATTTATACATCAGTTGTCTGTCTTCGGCCCCAAGCTGGACACCTGGCCCAAAACCCAAGCATGTGCCCTGAGGGGGAATTGAACTGCTGACCTTTTGGTTTGCAGGCCCTTGTTCAAGCCACTGAGCCACACCAGCCAGGGCAACAATAATTTTTAAATCCCTGAATCATACAAATACTCTTGTATGATTCCATTAATACATTAAATACCATTAATAATAAAATCAAAATTGTTTCAAAGGGGAAGTTAGGTAGGAAAGCCCTTTAAAAAAAATTTTTTTTAATTTAGTTACTTTTAGAGAGAGGGGAAGGGAGGGAGAAAGAGAGGGAGAGAAACTCAGAAGTGCAAGAGGTACTTGAATGTGTTGCCTCTCCCATGCCCCCAAAGCAGGGTGCATCCCACAACATACTCATGTGCCCTGACTGGGAATCCATCCAGCGACCCTTCGGTTCACAAGGCCGGCACACAATCCACTGCACCACACCACCAGACAGGGCCTGACAGATCCTTCTTTTAGATTAAAACTGGCCTTCAAAATCAGGATTGGTGATTATTATTATCATACCAAAGAGATAATAATAGATAATAATGTAAAGTTTTGATGTGGGTATTTTCTAAGCTGGTAGGGAAGCATTTGGTAGACTTTCCATGTCTACCAAATGGCAGTGTTTCTATGTCATCCAATTTCTTTCTGTTCCTCAATTTCCTTCTGCGAAAGGCTCAGTTATGGGAGATGGGGAAAAACTTGTTCCAGGAAGGCTTCCTAAACAAACTCAGCCCAGCCACCAGCAGACCAAGTTAACCCAAACAGGGCAGCCAGGTCAACCTGGTTTGCCTGGAATTTCCCCACTTCAGTTTTAAGTTTTGGAGAGAATGTAGATCAGAAGAGTCTCTGATACATCATGGTGGGTGTGTAAATTGGTACAAGTGCCTTGAAAACAGTTTGGAATTACATTATACAGTTGAAATTCACATACCCTATGTCCTTCAGAGGTTTGTCACTGAGACAGTTGAGCCTTGGCTAGTGTGGCTTAGTGGATTGAGCATCAGCCTACAAACCAAAGGGTCACTGGTTCAATTCCCAGTCAGGGCACATGCCTGGGTTGTGGGTTAGGTCTCCAATTGGGGACATGCAAGAGGCAATCTACACATTGATGTTTCTCTCCCTCCCATTCTCCCTCTCTTTCCCTTTCTCTAAAAATAAATAAATAAAATATATATTTTTTAAGTTGAGAAAATAACCTGGCCCAGAACATAATGGGTCTTTCTAGAAGGCTGCTTGCTGAGTCCCAATCCTTTTGACCCATGGACAGAAACTAAACCTCAGGAAAGTCTGCTTCTTCTCTTGTAGTTACTCAGCACAGCTGCAGAGCTGGACCGTGCTCAGAGTGACCCCCACCTCTGCTGTTGGTGTAGCTGTGAAGAAACAGTGTTCTCAGTGCTGGCGATCCTACCTCACACCTGAAACCCTAGCTACAAGGGAGTCTGGAAAGTGCAACTGACAGCTTCCTGGCATCTGCAGTACAAGCTGTTGCAGTAGAATAACATTTTTAAAATTGTGCCTTAGTCCCCATTAGTAGCCTAAAAATCAATTTATTGGAACCAGACCAGAATTTTTTAAGTGCAAGTGAATTATTAGTGAAACAGTGAGACAGAAATCTGCTACTCCACAGACGGAGCAGCTCAGAATGTTTTCTAATGAAACACAACAGATTAAACATGTTAGAGTGTACCTTATATTCTATGGATTAAGTACTGTTTCTTGAATATTTCTATCCAGTCCTGAATCCAGAGCTATTGAGCCATACATTCTGACACATCAGACTTTTTAAAATCCTCCCCAGTTAACTCAAATGTGTGTCCAGGAACAAAAGCCACAGATACCTGGTTTTGTTCTTTTGTTCTTGGAGAATAGATGTTTCTGTACCCGTTGTTACAGGCCTAAGATTCAGGGGTCATGGTGCTGATGGCCAGGCTTTTCCTAGAGTCCATTTGCATCAAAATTCATCTTTCTCATGGCCAGGATCTTCTCTTTCTCTATTCCTGCTTCACAGCCCACAATTTCCTAAGAAACCTCTCAGAGCCCTACTCACCACCCCCTGACAGATGAAACCTTGCTCTGCCTGTGACTGGGTGGGCCCACATCCTGAAGCTTCCTGACTTCTACAGCCGTGGGGAGGGCTCCCTGAAACTGATCGCTGGGGTTCATGACGTCAAGCAGATAAGCAAAATACCAAAGCAATTCAGGCCTAAGAACATAGTTGTTCCCTCAACGATCAAGCACACCTCTGCACCCTGCACATCAGGGGAGGAAGGCAAAGGCAAGGTCCACACCTCCGTAAAACCTGTTTGTTTTTCATCTGGCCGATGACACAGGCAGGGGGAAGCCTCTCTTTCTGACAAACCAATGGTTAACACCAGGCAGGGGAAGTGTGCTGCTCGCTGAACTGTCATACCAGATGCCTCCCGGAGCAACATCTTAAGGGGCTGCTTGTGAATGAGGCAGGACAGCCACAAACCCAGTTGTTCCTCAGACTTCCCCAAGGCCAGGCATCCCCTGCACAAGTTTCTGGACACAGGATGCAGCCAGGAGCCATAGATGTTGTCTGGAGCCAACAGGAAGTGGGGCCACTCCTCCCCTTTTACTGTTGTCCCCTTCCTTGGCCTAATCACCATGAGGAAATAGTAAAACTATTCCTCTCCCAGTCATGAAATGATGAGCCAGTTTTGTGTGTTTTCATAGTGTTCTTCATCTTCCAAGTTGTTTACAATTGAACATGTATGGAGAATACTAGGGCTTCCAATTTATGAACTAAATTAATTAAATCTCTTACCCTGACCCTCTGTGAAAGTGCACACAGTCACCCTTTCTTGAGATTCTGCATGGGAGGATCTGCTACTAATGATTACTTTAGACTCTGGGAAGGGTAGCAGAGTTCATAGCCCTGGAGCTACGTGAAAGATATGCAGACCTGATTATGACAGCCTAACACCTGAGACAGAGACCTCCAGACTGGCTTAATGGGACAGGAGGGTTGATCATGTGCACCCACAGAAGGTAGACTCCAACACCAACTTCCTTTTGCACAAATTGCAATCCTGAAGTCAAAGCTGCAGGACCAGAGACCAGAGAAAGTTGTCTCTGACTTCATTTGCTACTCGCCTGAAACTTAGCCTCTTGCCTGGGGAGAGGAGGCCAAAGTCCCAGGACCAGGCACAGAGGGAATCCCTTCTTCCTCTTAGCTTAGCCAACTTAGCCTCTTGCAGCCAACTTAGCTTAGAAGCTTGGGACACTGCCATGTGTTGCAACAAGCACCCAAGCAATTGGGAAGCATAGATCTCGGAGCCAGAGTTGAATGGAATCTCAAATCAGGCCCTTATTTTACAAGACGGCTGAGGCTAAGTGCCTTGAAGTGGCTTACCTGAGCTCACCCAGGTGGACCTGTCACTACATAGACTCTGAGATCCAGGCTACTGCTTTCTACACATTCATTCCTAACCAGAGGCGTGTACTGCCACACCTCAGAGGCTTCATCCAACTTCCTGTGTCACCACATCTACTGCCTGTGGGTACCTGCCAGGGCCCCACACTCTCAGAACTGTCCTGACAAAGGATAATAAATACTTAGAGATGAAATGAGCTGTTAACATGGCCACATTCCTGCAGAATGAGTGAGTAGTCTCACATGCAGGTACCTGAGAACTACCATATTGGGGGATCAGCTGAACTTACAGAAGACCTGGACTCTTTTGTTACATCAGACCACAACCCCTACAGAACAGCAGGCAGGAGTGAGGGCTGAGGGCACCCCTCCCTTTCCTGCCCTCTCTGCCTTCCTCTGTCCCACTGCCTCTGCACACACACACGCCCCCCCCCCCCCCACCAACTGCCCTTCTGTGATCCTATTTTTTCCCCTTGTTCATTTTATCTAGCTTTTACCATAAATACAACAATTGGGAAGGATGGGAAGACCCGCCTTCCTTACACCCCAAGGTGTTGTTTTCTATACCTCCTGGGGATCAGCTGCAGATGTGGAGGAAAGAGAAAGGCCAGGTGCTAGGACAAAGATGAAGACACAGACCCTACACTTGGGAAGGTCCTAGAGGCCTGTGAAGTTAGAGGAGAGATTCACAATTCATTGCAGAGGATATAAGTCTGTGATGGATGCTCAGACACTTCAAAGATCTACTGGTATTTTTAGCTCTTGCCTACGTGAGCCCCCCGTGATCTGAATTAACCAATATGTAGACTATACTTTTATGCTCACGAGACCCGCTGATACTGTTAATGTTGTTCAGAACTTGATAGTTCCCCCAAAGCACCAAAATGGTGACCAAGGTAAAAATAAGAAATACATCCACCTTGCTTACATTTATGGCATGGTATTGTCTTTATTTTAAATTTACATGTGGGGAGAGGACTGTAATCTTTCAGTGATTATCTTAATTTGGCTCTGCAACTACCCATTCCAGAGGAACTTGGATTTTTTTTTTTTTTTTTTCAAATCAGCCAAGCACAAGTATTTATGAAACACTTACTACCTCCTGGCCCCATAGAAGTATGATATGTAGACCTTCCCCCAGGTATCTGATAAATGAGCATCCAGGAAGTATTTCTGGGAACAAGGCTGAAACTCTGGTTATGGGACTAGATATACCTGCAAAAACCCCATATGGATAGAGTACATGGAAAATGGGGCAGAGAAAACTTGAATTTGAGCTGAATGAGCCATAAGGAATGATGAGAAGCATGCACATTTATATGTGCACAGGCATGCATGTGTAAATGCAGGATAGTAGGCATTTGGGAGGGTGCAGCTGAGTCCAAGAAAAGAAGAGGACATCAGAGGGAAGCAACAGGATACAAAAGCACAGGGTGACCCTAGACTGGCCACTGTCAGATGCTGAGGAACACACCTGACCACACCAGAGAATTCACTTGAAGGAGTAATAGGGCAACATCAGAAGGGCGCAGCTCAATGATGAAAGGCCTGCAAAGACACCGTCAACTGAAAATTCACAAGGGGAAACCTGGAGATGGAAGTCCCCAATTGGACACTGAGCCAAATCTGATGTCCCTCAGTCTCTTTCCTTGGAGAGCATGCCACCGTTGTGTCAGGGTAGAGCTCCAAAAAATCCTGGGAGCCCTGTTCTCATCCACTAAACTGGTGGGTCCAAGGAAGGAGAGAGCATGGTCTGCCCAGAGCAGAAGGTGGTGCCCTGCACAGCGTAAGTGCTCAAGAAAGGAAGGAGAGGACCAAGGGCCAGCCCTGGTCCTCCCAAAGTGTCTTATCAGGATCTGCTCTTGCACTCCACTGGAGAGAGAAAAGAGAGATTCTGGTTTAGAGTCCAAAAATGCTGATCTATTTGTGATTGAGTTCCTATTGCAAGAGGCTGACCTGCAGGAATCCCAAGGGTGTTGCTTCCCCTAAGATGAGGTAACTTGTTTTTCCCTACCTTCTCTGGGCATTCCGGGAACCTTGTGACCAGCAGGGGGCTCCTCAGCCCACTGTGCAGCTGTGGTCTGACATCTGGCTGTTCTGTCACCTCCACAACACCCAACAGGAGCTATGCACTCAGCACCTGACAGCAGCTCCCTGAGTAACTTGAAGAAAGGCAGAGGCCAGCTGTTTTCATGTGCAAGCCCATCTGGGTGTCTGCATACATCTCTCAAAGATTCAGATGAGTCTGGCAGCTAAGTCTGTCTCTCTGCTTGTTGGTAATGTGAAAGAAGTTGATGATTCATAATGAGAGACATCCAACTTTATGTTTTCTGCTTAATATATATCCTAGCCTATCCTATCATGTGGTCTATGCTGGAAAGGCAGGATACAGACATCAAAGTCTTTTTAGCGCCCAGTTTGATCAGGGAACTTAGACAAGTTACATAACCTTTCTAAACCTTACTTCCTTTATCTTTACAATGAAAATAGTGACACCAGGCACTTCAGAGGGAAGTTGTAAGGATAAATGAACACATATATGGCACTTAGCACAGCACCAAGGACTTGGAAGATGCTCAGTAAGTGTTAGTTTGGTATCTAGTGTTATTGTCTATTAGAACCTCAACCCACTAGTCCCCTGTCCCTTCTGAAGATGTGATGTGCAAAAATACTTGGGGTACAGCTCTCTGAAGGCAATTTATAGGTTTCTCAACCTGAAAGAGACATCAAGAATTTAGTCAAGACTGCAGTCTCTGAGTGAAGCCTCTCCTAAATCACCTGAAAAATCATCACTTACCCTATTTTTAAAGAACTGCATCAGCCTCCCTTCATAGCTAGGTTCTAGCTTTAATCACCCCATTCATCACCTTCCTCTCTGTATCATTATTTTCCCGCCCCTCCTGTTCTTACCAATCTCCTCCTGTTCTTACAAATTTCCTTCATGTTTCATGCAGGGACATTTCCTTCTCCTTACCCAAACCATTCTGAAAACCTACCACTTCTAGCACCTTGGCCAAGGATCCAACTCTGACCCCCAACTACAGCCACCCCTCACCCTGGAACCTGCCAAGAAGAGACATGACCATGAACGCAACGCTTATGTTTCATCCCTACCTGCCAGCTGGGAAGATCATTGCCAGCTACTGCCCTGGCCAATCTCAGCCACCACCAGTCATTCCATTCATGAGACACAGTTTCTGCCTGACATTATCATAGCACTGTGGACCATGTTGAAGGGGCAGAAAGGTCTAACTGCGGGGAAAGAATTGCCAACTCTGTCTCTTATTAACCCAGTGCCTCTTGTGTGGCTGGTGAATAGCAAGCCACTCACTCTAGGGAAAGAATGAGTGAATGAATGAATGAATGAATGAGCTGCTCCCAAAATCTTACTTGTCAAGACACAGAATGCAGCATGAGAAGGGAATTGGCAGTTAATTAACCTTCTAGAAGGTTAGCTAGAAGGAAATCCTTCATCTGACTTCTCTTCATTTGGGGGAAAAATGGCAAAATCTTTTCATTTCCTATTATTTAATTATTTTTTCAAATAGTTAACATATTCATATAGTTCAAACTTCAAAATACATATAATTTTCATCCCTGCAAGGTCATTTAAGCACCTGAAGCCTCCATTTCTTCGTTGGCAAATAGGCACTTGAGTAAAGTGCTATGTGGGAACTGGTGAGCTGGTGCAAGGAAAAGCAAACATTTGAGCAAGGTGAGATCTGCCCAGACTAGGAAGGCAGGGTCTGCAATCTGCACCATCTGACAGTTGCAGAAATACTGTGCTACACTCACCCTCATAGGCAGACCTTCCACCTCCAAGCAGCTCCAGGTGATGCCTCATCCTGACATTGGATAAACCCTGTTTCCCTGTCATTTCCACTTGTGCTCGCTTCTAAATAGGAGATCACCGCTCAGTAAAGTGGGAAGTTCTGCCTTAAACTTGATGTCTGCCAGAGTCCACACCCTGGCTGGCTTCCACCAAAGCTTCTAGAAAACCCAACAACAGTATCTCACACCCTGGGAGGTTCAGAAATCAGGATCCAAAGAGTGAAGAGATAGTGTTTTCCTCTTCATGAAGCAAAGGTATCTTCAGATTAAAATAAAGTTTTATACACATGGATGGCAATGTGTCTATGTTTTGTTCTGAGCAATGTAATAACACACTAAAATATGCTGTCATAAAGTGAAATCTTCATATATAAAAATCATTTAGCAGCTCAGTTGTTTGATCCTTGCTGCATACGGGCTCCCCGAGCATTGTGACAAGTAAAGAGTCATCCTGAACTTTTCTGAGTTTGCCACCAGAGACCTCAAGGACGCAGTGGTCAGGGGCAGTGATCAACTCAGAGGAGTCCATACTGCAATTAACTGAGGTCAGGTGAGGACTCTGAGAGCCTCCTGAGAGAAGGTGGCCATGTTATATATGGAATAATGGAGACATTGAGGACAGTAACCGTGGGACCAAACGTCATCAGCTGAGGACCTAAAAGAACTCAATGTTCCTGTTCTTAGCTGTCTCCTTTCTTCTCACCTCCCCCAGCAGGACAGGGAGGGCCAACCATCCCCCTCCATAATCTGGAGTTTGTAATGGCACCTTAGCAACCTCTGTTTAAGAGGCAAAGGTCAGTATGGTGTCACAGCAACCGTAGCATTAACTGAACAGTCTGAATTATGAGAGGAGTGAAGTAAGGGCCAGAAAGGTGGGGTGGAGCAGAGAGAAAGCTCACAGCTTGGTATCCCAAACTCCACAGCTTGGTATTTCTTCTCTGTTGAACCCAGGTGGAGCAGGGAAGCCTTAGGTGTTGGGTGACAGTAAGTCACCAGGGCCCAAGCCTCTCTCAACACAGACAGAAAAAGCAGAGGAGTCAGATCTGACGGAAAAGTAAATTTGCATCTCTCTCCCTATCCCAGGCTCCCACTCAAGGGGCCCTAGGGTCCCATCCCAGCTCTACCGTGCCTTGGGAGCAGCAGTGCCTCCGTCGCCCTGCCCTTAGAACGGGGCCAAATGCAAAGGGACCGCTTTCCAGGCAGGGACATAGGAGCACCTGCGACTTCCTGGCAGACCTTGCACACACCCCCACCTCCTCCTACGGAAGAGAAAGTGAACTGCCTAAATTCGTGGAGCCATCGTCTCCTGGCCCTGCAGGTGGTCAGGTTGGGGGCTCCATGCAGGGTGCTCAGCACACAGAGGAAGGTCCTGTCAGAGGGGACCTTCCTAGCCGAGGCCGAGCTAACCTTGCTAAGTGTTTGCTTTTCTGTGCTTCCTCTCTCCAGTACCCCCACTCCGCCCCACACACACAGCCGTCCTTATTCGAGCGCCCATTTTGCCAATGAAGAAACTGAGGCTCCAGGTGGTTAAATGATTTCCCAAGGATCAAGAGTGGGAAAGGAAGGAGACGGAACTCAGATTTGCCATCTGCACCAGCCAAGTCCTCCGCCCCTCAATCGCCCCCGTAGACTGACTGCAGTCGCCGTGCGCAGGCAGGACCCAGTGTTGCAAAGATCCCGCCAGTGCAGACCCCCTGATTGTCCGGCCGGGGAACCCTATTTCGCCAGCATTTCGAAACTTGAACAGAGCTCAGTTAGCGGTGGCGGCGTGCTGGGGAGGGGGGACTCCAAGCGCTGAGACTCGCGCCCACTGCTCTGCGCACAGGCTGCGGCACTTGGGGTCCGCCCCCGAGGGGCCTGAGGGGCGGCGCTGGGCGAGGGGGGCGATGCGGCGCGCGAGCCTGGAACTCGGGGCCGGAGCGCGGCAGCTGGGGACACAGAGGAGCCATGCTGGCCCGAGACGACGACCGGGCGCCGGGTCTCCGCATGGCCCGCAGCCACCCCCCGCACGACCGCAGCCCAGGGCGTAGGCTCCACACCTACCCGCGCAGGTCTCCTGACCCCCTAGCCCCGCGCCCAGCTTGTTCCGGGTGGGGACCCCGCCTACCTTTGCTGAAAGGCATCGCGGAGCCGCGCAGCCCTCAGGGCTGTCCCAGGACCCTAAGGCCGGCTGACGTCCCAGTTCCAGCCCCTCGACTCAGGATGCCAGTAGGCGCCAGGCGCTGGACGTGGGAGGGGGAAAGGGACATATTTGGGCAAAGCGGGGCGCGTCACCCGTGGAGGAGGAAGGCGGCGGGGCGGGCCCGGTCCTCGCGGAAACCGCTTAACCCCTGCGCTCCCCGTCAGGCCGCGCCACCAGCAGCCCGCCCCAGCGCCCCGGGGCTGCGACCTGCACCTCCGGGGGCCGGTGAACGGAAATCAGGTTCATCCGGATCAGGAGGAAAATCTGCGCGCTGGTCAACTCCTTCGGGCTTTTCAGAGACATCGCCCCTGGGAGGGTTTGGGGGACTTTACGCCGTTTTTATCTTTAGGACCTCAGCAGCGTAAGACAGGCACAGGGGACCAACCCAGATGGCTGGCTGCCTTACATTGAAATTAGATCAGGGCTGGAAGGAGTCACCCCCACAAATTATTCAAAATCCATCCTACTCCTTCTTCTCCTGCCGGGCTTTATTTTTCTCCCCAGCACTCATCACCCCTGACAAAATTTTCTTTTCTTCTCTTTTGTTCACTGCTGTTTCTCTGGAATTTTGAGCATTACCTCACACACAGGTCAAAAAATGTTAATTATAATAATAAATGTAGGACTTAAGGAACTCTAACCTAGAGAAATAGAGGAGGGAGATCATCCATCACATCCCTAATTATTTTGCTTCTGTAAAGACCAGTCCCTTGAGGCCCTGGCTGGTGTGGCTCAGTGGATTGAGCTCTGGCCTCCGAACAAAAGGGTTGCTGGTTTGATTCCCAGTCAGGACTCATGCCTGAGTTTCAGGCCAGGTCCCTAGTTGGGGACAGCCAGGGGCAACCACATATTGATGTTTCTCTTCCTCTCTTTCTCCCTCCTTTCCCTCTCTCTAAAAAGAAATATCTTTAAAGAAAAAAAAAAAAGGAATAAAAAGACCAGTACCTGAGAAAAATGCTTTATTATTTGGTGAGCTCAAATGTCTCAAATTCAGGTTACCTTTCCAGTTAAGTAAGTGTTAATTCCTGTGAAAGAGCTGCTTTATATTGCAATTTAACAAAACAGCATTCAGTGTAGTGAAAAAAAACAAGTGGGCTGAAAAGTCAGAGCTAGTGAGCTTTTTAAAAAAAATTTTAAATCGTTTATCACAGTTTCTTAGCCTGTTTTTATGGGTAATAATTTAAACTCCTTCCTCACTTTTTTTCCCCCTCTTCCTCACTTTTGAAGGGAGAAGAGGCCTAGGGAAAAGGAAGCAACTGTTAATACTTGTTGGATGGTGTACTGGCCAGGGCTTGGGGACACAGCCCTGGTAGAGCCCCTTGGGAAAATGCTGTTGCCTGGGCCTGGCTGGAGATCAAGATGGTGAGGCTCAGGCTTCAGCCCCTGTGCCAGGGCCCTGGTGAGTGTGTGTGCTGATCTGTGACAGGAGCAGGAAGTGAAGGGTCGTTGGAGGAGTCCCAGGTTTCATTGCTGTAAGAGATGGTCCCCTCTCTCTGCCCTTTTTCCTGCCATAACCGTAACTCCAGGCAGACATGCACTTTACTTCTTGGACTTAGTTGCCAAGGGAGGCAGATTTTATCTAAGGCTAGAGAAAGGACTCAATGCTGCACATCTCAGACTTGCCCAGCGGCAAGTTATGGTGAAGCCAGAGGACATGACCTTTGAGGTGAGACTTTCCTCCTGCTAGTTGACACCTTTACTGCTCTGGGGACTTACCTGGATGATTGTGATATAGTAAAAATTACATATGTGATATCCACCCCCACCCCCCGCCACATAGCTCCTCAAACCCTTAAAATCGCTGGAGTGATGAGAATTTTTTGTATGCTAATGAGATGACTGATGGCTATGTGGGGCCTCCATGGCTTCAAGATGGAGGGAGTAGCCAGAAAAACCAAGCATGATGAGAGGGTTGGAACTTTCAGTCTACCCCTATTTCCAGGCAGGGGAGAGGGGCTGATTGATTGATTAGTCAATGATTTGATCAATCATGCCTATGTAACGAAACCCCTAAATGACGGAGTTTGGAAAGCGCCCGAGTGGTGCATTCAGAGAGGGTGTGGAAGCTTTGTGCACCTCTACCTTCTTACCTTGCCCTACGTATCTCTTCCATTTGGCTGTTCTTGAGTTGTATCCTCTATAATAAACTGATAATTTTCTAAGTTCTGTGAGCCCTTTCGAGAAAATTACCGAACCCGAAAGGGCAGTTGTGATAACCCCTGACTTTGTAGCCAAGTTGGACAGAAGAGTGGGTACCCTGGGCACACAATTTTTGCCACTGGCTTCTGAGGTGGGGGTAGTCTTTTGGTGCAGACTGTTGACCTGTAGGGTCTGAGGCTGACTGACTCTGGGTAGTTAGTGTCAGTATTGAATTGAATTGTTGGATACCCAATTGGTGAGCTAGAGAAATGACTGGTTGTTGGTGTGGGAAAACCCCATACGTTTAGTATTAAAAGTCTTGTAAGTAAAAATATTTCAGACTCATGTAACCTGACTGCCTCACTTTGAATCTGATCCTGAGTAGGAAAAAGAACATCGGGCTCATTACTGCCTTGTTTCCATTCCATGTTTAGTAAGAAGCCCTCTCATATTGCTGTTGTTTAATAATCTGGGGAATATCTGTTCTCTCACCACCAATCTAATTAGCTGGTAAGGGTTGATGTCAGTGTTTAATAACTCCAAGTATTTCTGCTTATTCCTGCAGAAGGAAGGAAACAGTTGAAACAAGTTCAGAGAGATAAGAGAGTGGCAGGGAAGATTAAATTTCCTGAAGTGGCAGCTAGTACCTATTGGGGAAAGGGGCTGGAGGAGTGGGATGTGGCCCTCTGGTTTTTTTTTTTTTTTTTAATATTTTATTATTTTTAGAGAGAGATAAAGAGAGCGAGGCAGAGAGGGAAAGAGACATCAATGTATGGTTGCCTTTTTCACCTGCCTCCAGCCACGGACCTAGCTGGAGACCCGGCCTGCAACCTCATTATGTGCCCTGGCTGGGAATCCAACCAGTGACCTTTGGGTTCACAGGCCGGTGCCTTATTCACTGTGTCACCAGCCAGGGCCGCCCTCTGGTTTTTGATGTGGAAAAAAGATATGAAGCAATTTTAAATTGAGAATATACCCCCACTTTCTGTCAGAAATATGGAATGAGTCATAGAACCAAATAATTTCATCATTATTCACCAAACTTTCAATTGTATCTGCTAACATTTGTGTTCTCAGTCTAATGGACTTTTCTAAACTTTAAAATGAACTTTTAATTTTTTTAATTGAATTTATTGGGGGTGACAATATTTCACAAAACCATACAGATTTCAAGTGTACAGCTTGACAAAACATTATCTGCATACTAATCATGTGCCCATTGCCCCAAGCAAAGTCTCTTCCATCCGTCTTTATCCCCCCTTTGCCCACTTCTACCTTCCCAACCCCCTTCCCCTCTGGCTATCACCATACGTTGTCTGTGTATATATGTCATATATAGAGATAATTTCCCTGAATATTTTTAAGCCTGACTCAGTCAACAGATTACGATTTGTTTTTATTTATATATTTATTAATTTGATTTATTTTTTAGAGAAGGAAGAAAGATAGGGAAAGAAACATTGATGTGTGAAACTTATTGTTTCTCACATGCCCCCCAACCAGGAACCTGGCCCACAACTCAAGGCATGTGCCCTGCCTGACTGGGAACTGAACCAGCAGTCTTTTGGTTCACAGGCTGGTGCTCAATCTACTGAGCCACACCAGCCAGGGACAAATTACATGATTTGGCTTAAATTATTACTTTGTAGATAAGCAGAGATGGCGTCTTTCAACACTGGACAAAACAACTTATATCACTACCTGCCCCCCACCTCAATATTTCCAATTGCCTTGTTTGAAAAAGTTTAACATCTTAATCCTCTTTCATCCCTGGAAAGATGAAATATGTCAACACAGGCTCACTAAAAGCCATCAAATAGTACAGTGGATCTGATGGCACCACCCAGTTAAAATGCTATTTCAGTCTTTTGAGACAACTTCTGGGTCTGCCTGAAAGGTTTGTCATTAGTTGGAGGGGACTGGCTGTTCAGAATGAGGGAATGTGTGGGTGATCAGTGGGAAACCTAAAAGGACATTTGAGGAGGAAGGTTTATTTTTGTCAGAAAAGATGCATTTGTCTAATCGCTTGGAGAAAAAATGTTGCTATTATTTTTGCACAGTCATTGTTATAAAAATAATACAATTGGTGAGATGTAGCAAAATGTGGAAATTATAAACCACCCTAATTGCTGAGGTGAATGCATTCATGAGTTTTATAAGTAACAGTCCATTATGAATTGTCTACAGAATCTGAGGCTTTATTAAACTGAGAATTATTGGTTTTTATTTCCTCAAAGAAAAGGATGAATTCTTTGTGTAGAAGCGCTCAAGAAAAGGTCACTCTGTTATCATGCCCTGCCATTCAGAATGTATTATACTGCAAGATAAGGAATATGTAAGAAGTAAAAGGAGAAAGTCAGGTGAAAGAGGCTAACAATCACAGGTACCCTATGTTCCTCAGGCACTTTCCATTTCCTTGTCCCAGGTCCAACACACCTCTCAAGTCCTGAACTTGACCCCTTGACTTGAGAAATGACTAAGACCTTCCTATGGAGAAGTCTGCTTAATGAGGCACCCTGAAACATATTAATTGGTGGGGCAATGACAACAGCTCATACCTTTTTTTTTTATAAGATTTTGTTTATTATTTTTAGAGAGAGGAGAAGGGAGAGAGGCAGAGAGGGAGAGAGACATCAATGTATGGTTGCCTTTCACCTGCCTCCAGCTAAGGACCTGGCTGGAGACCTGGCTTGCAACCTGGTTATGTGCCCTGGCTGGGAATCAAAACAGCGACCTTTGCAGGCCGGTGCCTATCCAGTGAGCCACCAGCCAGGGCTAGATCATTTTTTTAAGAGAAAGTATTATCAAGACATTAAAAAATCATTTAACAAGAATGGTAATTTTGGAAATTCATTTAAGAAACTACTTTTGTTATATGTTGTGGGGAAAAATAAGATAAGCCACCCTGACTATGGAAAATTTCTGGTTGCCTAACTAATGCTCATTCTTTTTTTCACAGGAAAATAAATCCAAGTTTTAGCAGGACACAAAACTATCTGAAAAAAGGCTACCTCCCCAGCTAGCCACATATTTGATAAAATTCTGTTCAATACAATGTAAGTAGAAATACTGCATTGCAGTATTAAATAACAGCTGAAATGTGCCTCATAAGCACTTCTTCCAACCTTCTTTCCCTTTCTTGTAGGCGGAAGGCAGATATGAGGGATGGAACGTAAGCAGCCTTCGCAGTCTGTGAAGTGGAAGGCACGTGCTAAGGATGGCAAGGCAATTGGACAGCATCTGTGCTCCCAATATCTTCACTTGGCCACCTCTGGACTGCTTATTTTATATGAGGGACAAAAATACTCTATTTAGGCTACTGTGAAAGGTTGGATATTGTACCCGCCCCCATCAATTTTTGACCTTTCTGGGACCTCAGAATGTGACCTTATTGGGAAATAGTGTCTTTGAAGATGTAATTAGGCAGGATGAGATCATACTGGATTTAGGTCACTGGCCCTAAACCCAGTTATGACTGGTGTCCTTATTTAAAAAAAAAAAAGATGTGCACACACACACTGAGACAACGTGGGTGACAATTGGAGTTGTACATCTACAAGTCAGAAAACGCCAACAATGGCCAGCAACCACTGGAAGCTTTGGAAGAGGCAAGGAAAAATTACCTCCTAGATAGAGCCCTTAGAAAGCATGGCCCTACCAACCTTAATTTTAGACTTGTAGCTTCCAGAACTGTGAGAGAATGTTTTTGTTGTTTTAAGCCACCCAGTTTATAGTCATTTGCAATGGCAACCCCAGGAAACAATTGCAGTTACTTTTATGTGTTGTTGTCTGTTATATGAGGCCTAAACCAACCCTTATATATTAATCATGCAGAATGCACTTTTTCTCACTTGACTGTAATGTCATTGCTCACTTAGGAACTGGTTATTTTGCTGCCAAATGGCTGATTTTTCCCAGTGATTTATAGGAGATAATGATTTTTATTACCAGCTCCATTCTCTGCTTAGAACCTTCCTCTTTTCACCTGCCATTGAAATTTAGCAGTGTTCTTTATGATCACCTTTGTTCAAAATCTGATAAAAATGCAATGTGAGGTAAGGAGGGCAGGGTAGGAAAAGTGATTAACATTGTTCAGAGCTTACTTTCTAATACATAGGTTCTCTTTTATTCTTGTTCCATCTTCCCTCATCACCATTCTCCCTTCTCTATCTACCCCCTGACCCATCCATTTCTGGCAAGGAACCTTTGGGTCATCCCAGGAACAAATCTCAAAGTGCTAACTGGGGAGTATATTTTAGACCTGGATAAAGTAGCTATGGTAGTAAGGCCTATACTCCCAACATTTCAGATATATAAACTGCATTAACTCCAACAAGAAAACAATAATAACCATTTTGGTTGGGTAATTGCCATATCGAGTCAACTAGGTAAGAGGTGCTTTCAATGTAGCTTATAAGACCCCTACCCTTTGCTTCTCATGAAATAAAAGCCAAGTGCCAACCTGAAGAGCAAACACAAACTTTGCTGACAGCCTGATCAACCAATGCCTCTGGGATGCAGCAACAATGAACTGTAGAGAATGTGTGATCAAGTTTCTCATTTTCCAACACTGTGTAACTCCACTCATCTCTCAATTCTTAAAAAAGATTTTATTTATAATTTTTAGACAGAGGGGAAGGGAGAAAGGCAGAGAGGGAGAGAGACATCAATGTATGGTTGCCTTTCACCTGCCTCCAGCCACAGACCTGGCTGGAGACCTGGCTTGCAACCTGGTTATGTGCTGGGAATCAAACCAGCGACCTTTGGGTTTGTAGGCTGGCACGTTATCCACTGTGCCACCAGCCAGGGATTTCATGTCTCAATTTTCAATTAATGCCTCAGTGAATCACTGCCACACTTCAAATGTCCCCTTAGGTACAGAAATCTTTTTAGCAATGGCAGAGGTTATAAGGGAGACTACAAAAAAAATTTTTTTTAATAAAATCATTTCCTTTGAGTTCACTGATATATATTAATCTCTTAAAACATCACAAGCCTGGCTGTGGCCATGGCTCAGGAGGGTTGAGTACCAGTCTGCAAACCAAAAGGTTGCTATGTTCAATTCCCGGTCAAGCACATGCCTGGGTTGCAGGCCAGGTCCCCAGTTGGTGGTACGTCACACATCAATGTTTCTTTCCCTCTCTCTCCCTCCCTTCTCCTCTCTCTAAAAAATAAATCTTAAAAAAGAGTTTAAAAAAATCACAAGGCTTAATTTATTGGTTTAAGAAAGGTCAAGAATGGGGGCGGTGGAGGTATTGAATGAAATAAAAAAAGAGGACTCATGGAGTCACAGATGACAGTGTGGTGATTGTGGGGGCGAAGGAGGATGGGGTGGGTCCAGGAAGAAGGTGTAAGGACGATAAATGGTAATGATAAAAATACAGTTTAAAAAGGTCAAAAATAATTACTTGTTCAAAAGCAACAGGAGCTCAAAGTTGTCATTCCTTCATTAAATATTTAAGAGCTTATTGTGACAGCTGGTACTGGGCATATTGGCAAGATAAACACTTGCACATTTTATGGTCTGGTGAGGTACAGACTTACAGCCACACAATTACCACAGGGTGACAAGTGCTACAGTAGAGGATGACAAAGGGTGTAATGGGAACAGAACCCACACCTAGACTGGAGTGTACTTACATGTACATGTGTATACATATGTTGATATGCAGTATATACATGCAGACCCAGGTGTTAGTAGGCATTCATAACCAAGCATTAAAAACCTGAAGAATAAGCTGAACTGACCTAGGGTGAAGTGGAGTAAGTGCCTCAAAGCCACATGAGGTAGAACTACAGGAAGTTCAGTGTGACATCCCTGAGACAGGCATGAGAGCCTGTGGGGGCCGGGGTGAGAGATGAGGATGAAAAGTACATAGGGCATGAAGTCAGGCTTTGTTGGACAGATGAAGAGAAATCAGGGCAGCTCTGAGTTTGAGGACACCTTCTCAACTAAGGGGTAAGGTCTAGACTGCAGTCTGAAATCAGGGAGTTAAAAAAGGTTGCTGAATTAAATTGGTGGAGAGACCCAAGCTCACCTCCCAAACACCAGTCGAAGAATGTAGCCTTTCTTTGGACAGCTTATATTCAGCTAACACTTGGTCTTTTTCCAAGGAAAGCAGATGCGAATGGGTATCAGGGTAAGCAACCAGCATCTTCCATAGTCAGGGTAGCTTACCTTATTTTGTTGTTTATTTTGGCCACATACAGTCACATCTTGGTACTCTTCAGCTTCAGAACTTGTCAAACCTACTAATTGTCACATTTTGACAAGAAAAAAAGTTTCCTCACTCACTCACTGCTTGCTCAGTACTCATCAGTTTTGGTATTCATCATGAGTTCCAGAATGAATTCATGAGTACCAAGATACCACTGTATATATGTCAAATGCTTAGACAACTGCCTGTACATCGAAGCTACTCAATAAATACTTGTTGAAACAATAAAGAAAAACCTTATTAATATCCTTAAAGAGATAAGTATAGGAACAAAAAGAAACAAAGACAGGAAGGAAGGAAGGAAGGAAGGAAGGAAGGAAGGAAGGAAGGAAGGAAGGAAGGAAGGAAGGAAGGAAGGACGGACGGACGGGAGGGAGGAGATAGTTCAAGAGTTTAAGGTACAATATTTGATTAATTGGAGTTTAAGAAAAACAAGAAACTAAATGATAATTACACTCAGTAATATATAATACAAGATTAATTTCCCAGATCTTAAAGACATACACCTCAAGGTTGACATTTCTTAACAATGGGAATAAAGAAATGATCCTAAATGTTCCCAGAGCAAAAAAGAGACATGTCACATGGAAAGAAAATATAGAACAGCACTAGAATTCTAACATTAACCATAAGAAGTAAACTAAAATGGAGTTAATAGCTCAGAAGTCTGATGAAACACACATTTTCAGACATACAAAAAATAACAAACTTCTTATGAGGCTCCTGGGGGAATGTTTTTTTGTTAAAGCAAGAATGTAGAAGATAACAAAATCTAAAAATAAGGGACCCAACACCAAAACACAGTCCAGAAAAGTCTGAGAATGGCAATATGCAGCAGACCTAGAAAGTGATCAGTCCAGACAGGGGAGGTCTGAAGGAAAAATATGAACCTGATAAAAGTGTTGACATGAATATATTAGAACTGAGGAGGAGAAATAGGACATGAAGAATTGGGTTTAGAGCTGAATAAATCCTTCTCTCTCCTATAGCCAAAAACCTTTAGAAAAATGTTTTGAAATAGTAAGTCAAGAAATAATCAATGGAGTTAGAAATGGGGGAATAGATACCATACAAAGACTGTTACAAGAGTTCAATGCGTTTTCTTTTGGAAAACAGGACTGGTGGGGTGCAGGGCTTCTATAATTTGCTACGAGTATTTGAACACTTAGTTGACTTAATTATGTGTATATATTGACAAAAATTAAAATGAAAACATTTCCAACCCAAATTTTGGTAATAATTATGTAAAAATCATTTTAGAATGACTCAATGGAACAGGCCCCTCATAAAATATACCCTTACCCATACCCACCTAGGCTTGTATACTGACTTGCCATCAGTTTATTTCTGGTGATGTAGTACCAGTATGGTTTTGTTTTTTCACTCTTAATTATAACCCTAAAAACAGTATTGCAAATAACTGCAGTGTCTTCACTAGTTTTTTTTTTTTTTTTTGACCAAATTATCAGACTTTGATTCTATATTTGTTCCTTTTGCTTTCCCAAGATTAATCAGTATGAAATCCCATTATTGTGGACTCATCTCCTCCCCTCCATGTAAGTTCTCATGTCAAAAGCCACACACCTGCCCCACATGCTCTGTCACAAACCCTTCCACAGGGTGGTGGAGTGGGGGTAGTGCTTTAGTTTATCAGAAACTGAAAACTTCCTGCAGTTACTGCTTAGTCAGGACACTGAAATGATAGGGGAAAAGTACAACAGGCAGAGGGCAATGGTAGGGAGAAAGAGGTGTTTTTAATATCATGTGAGAGTGCAGAGGAGGGGAAAAGGTGGTTGCTAAAGAAAAGACCCAGATGTTACCAAATCCGGAAGTAGCTGGTGTCCTGAAACATTTAAAAATATCTGCAGACTGTAACTTTTAAAGGGACAATAATGTAACACTTTTTCTGTTATTGTTTTATAAATCCAAGGCATTCTACATGTAAAATATTTTCCAAATCTTTCCCTTTACCATACTTAAAAAGTTTTAAGTTACTCTTAAAACTCTTAAAACATTAAATCTATTTTGTGATTGGCTAGCTGATAACAGAAACAAAGGAAACTTACTAAATGGCATTTCACTGAAAGAGATACAATGAAGATATTACAAAGGAAGTAATGGAATTACTAGAGATATTGTGAAAAATTCCTGGGATATGATTTAAGAGAACATGAATTTTCAGATTAAAAAAGTCCATCCCCAATGCCTCGCATCATATAAATGAAGAGATGTTCACTAAGGCACAATCATGAAACTTGAGAGCAGTCTCTAAAACCTTACAGAGAGAAGCAAAACAAATCGTAAAGGATGGTAATGATTTTTTCAACAGCAATATAGGAAGAGGACAATGTAGCAATGCCCTCAAATTATGAGGGAAAATGGGTTTTAACCAAGAACTCCATATTTAGTCAAATTATCAATTATGTGTGATGATAGAATTAAGATACTTTCAGGTGCACAGCCTCAAATAAATAAATAAATAAGTATCCTCATGGCTCTTTTTTCAGGAACCTACCAGAGGATAAACTTCACCAGAGAGAGGACACTGAAAAGTAAAAAGTGAACACATAGGTTCCAGTGCACAAGATCCAACATGGGAGAGACAGAGAATTTTAATAATCCACTCTTCCTAGACAATGTGAAGGAGTCTTTGAACACCCCTTCCTACCGCTCTCTACTCCTTCTCAAGTTAGTCATAAAGCAACATTAGATAACAAATTAGTATTTATATTACCACATTGTGTATATTATTTTCAGCTGAGCCAGTTGTGTATCACGGCTTTTATTATACAACTTTTCTTGGAATTAAGTTTTTTGTTTTTTAAATCCTTACCTGAGGGAGGATATGTTTATTGATTTGAGAGAGGAAGGGAGAGACAGAGTGGGGGGAGAGGGAGGGAGAAACACCCACTGGTTGCCTCCCTTATGCAGTCTGAGGATCAAACCCACATTTTGGTGTATGAGGTGATGCTTCAACTGAGCCATCCAGCCAGAGCTCTTGAAATCAAGTCAAGTTTTTACTAGAATTGAGTCAAAATGTGTAATAAATCAAACCTTTTTCCCTGTGGACACATCCTTCTGAGGGCCATCTTCCTGCTCCCATATGAACTGTGCCTTTTGCACAGCTACCGGACCAAAACTTCCTTTTACTATCTATCTTTGGAATCACTTTTCCCTCTCTTCTCTCTCCCTCAGTTGATGTCATCTTTTACCAGATTTACTCCTTGAGTTGTAGTGGCTGAAGAGTGAATGGAAATTAAGGTGGTGGACATGACCAAATTTAGATTTTTCTGGACACCTGTTTTAAGAAAAGAGGAATGACAAATGGGGGCAGTGGAGGGAATGGGAAGTAAGCCCATTATGTCCCTTATGAGGACATGTATATAAAAATAAGGACTTCAGAGGCCATAGGCAACACAGATAAAACAGTTAAAAGAAGTTACTGTGAGAGAAGTAGAGCAGAAGACTGTTGTTTTCCATTACAAGGTTGTGGCGCCAAAAAGCCTTGCATGAATAGCAATTCATTAGGTGCAACATAATTGTTGGAAGAATAGGGGGAAAGAACTAACTCTCCAGGCAGAGGGAAGAACACAAGAGAGTAAAAATCACCTGCCAATGTTCCTACCTGCTAGAACACAGGGTGAAGGTGTGGTGGGATGGGTAAGCACAGCGAAGTCTGGACCTGGTTATGAAGGGCAACTGAAAGATTCTTTTCGATGGGAGTAACTTGAACAACTGAGGCATTACACTGGCAGATCAGAGGAGGGCTAGATCAGGGCCGGGAGACTAGGTGGGAGATCACAGCCTAGGCAAGAAATGCTGAGGGTCAGAGATCAAGGAACTTTTGGTTATTATGAAAAGTAGAAAGAATTTGAATGAATACGTCTTAGTTCAGATAAAAGGGATGTAAGGGAAAGGAATCTAGGATGATTCCTAGGTTTCTCACTTAGGTGGTTATTTCCAAATTAAAAGAACTTAACAGGAGGTTTGAAAGGGGAATGTTTGGGATGTTTGAGGTGGGAGAGGAATACCTAGATCTGGAGCTTTCTAATGAGGCTGAGATACAGATATGTGTTCGTCACAGCAGAAACTAAAGGCCAACAGAGTAGGTCAACTCACCTAGGAAGGAGGTGAAAGGTGAGACAAAGGGAAACACTGACAGGAAGAGTGGTTACAGGCCTCAGGAAAGTGGTGGTTAAGTGTCAAATGCCATAAAAGGTGAAGGAAGAGAAATGAATAGATTCTGTCAGATATGGGTCACAAAGATCTTGAACAGCAATTGAGGAGACCTGGTGAAAGTAGAGGCCTAACTCATAGTCCATTATGATCCCCATTCCTTAAGTGTGTGATGAATTGAAGGGGTGTCCAAAAGTAAGTAGATAGTATAGGTGCTTCTTTGAGAAGCCTGGCTATGAAATGAGAGCGTAGAGGTGCAATAAGGAGTAGGAGACCAAGATAAAAATTCAAGGGTTTGACATTTTTCCCCTAAAGAAGAAATTTGAGAACGTTTACGTGCTTCTGAAAAGTAACCAGTACAGGGAGTTTGAAAATATGGAAGAGGTAAAACTGAATAGTTTTACCACACAATCTAGCCATTGCACTTTAAGATATTTACCCAACTAATGTACAAATTGATGTTCACAAAAAACCTACACACAAATGATAAACTGTATATCAGCACTGTACTCAGGTTGATAAAATAGCTTCCCACAAGGATACGGATCAATGACTCCGAAAGTGCTGTGTGTCTATGTATTAAAATTGAACAATAAAGGTAGGAGTTGGGCTTCTCACTGTCAGAGTAGGAGGTTAGAGATGAGCACGGGGGAGGGGGCAAGATGATTCATGTAGTAAGAGATCAAAGCTGGAAACATTTGTTAAGAACTCATGTTTACCTTAATATAGATACAGATGGTTACATATACACAGGTTGCTCTACTTTTTCCATGCTCTATTAGCAGAGCGGTTCTAGAAGCACCACCACAATAGTAACGAGCACACCTAATGTCCAGATCTTGGTTCCTAATACCACTCTCCAGCCTTGGAGAAAAGCCAATTCTAGGACTGGGACAGGAAAAGGACAAGATGAGCCTGGGGCATTTTATAATGCCAGACAGTAAGGAAGAACTAAGAACAACCAACCAGCAAACACAACACAGCAAGGTGGATGTCAAAGATCAAAGGGATCCAGGTGCCTACTGAAAAGACTTCCAACAGACAAAGCTGAAACGATTTGTGCCACAAAATAAAGTAATACTGGATAGCCTTGAGTAAAGGATAAATACTTATAAATTCATATTGATAATAGTTGAATAAATACAACAAATGAGGGGAAAATAGACAAATCTTCCATGCAGAATTCTAAACAATTTATGTAGTTATTCCACCTTAAGGAGGCAGAACACAACCACCCCATTCCTTAAGCATGAGCTGTACATGGTGATATTCTTCCAAAAGGCAGAGTATGTAAAGGAAGAAAAAGAGTAACCTCACAGCAGAGAAAACAGACAAATACTACTTCAGTCAGTTGATCAATGTAAAAACCCATAGTGGTAAGACATGCTTATAGTGTGTACCCTTGTTATTTTGTGATGAGAATGGCACTTCTCCTCTGTGGTCTTCACTCAAAAACAAACAAGCAAGCAAGCAAACAAGTATTACCCCACTCTAACAATGAGAAAAGCACAAAACATACAAATGCCAGTTGAGGGATGTTTTACTTGCTTGTTATCACAAACAAAGGAAGTATAAGAAACTTGTCATAGCCAAGAGGAACCTAAGAATTTAAGACTAAAGAAATGGAATGTAGCATCCTGAATTGGATCCTAAAACAGAGAAAGAACTCTAGGTAGAAACTGAGATCTGAATAAAGTGTCTAATAAATATTTCTATAAAATATACAATGTACCAATATTGGTTCATTAATTGCGACAGATATACCATACTAATGTTAAGATATTAGTAATAGAGGAAATTTGGTATTAGGGAGCTATACTATTGTTACAAAAATACTTTGTATCTATAAGTTTATTTAAAAGAATATGGTAGAAGTGTAATAGAGCTGGCGACCAAATCAGAACTAGCCTAAAGTTCAAAGGCCACAAGGCAGCGATGACAGGAGTGGCGCCATAAATCCTGTCCTTCCTTTACATGTCTATCTGAAACACCCTCCTCTTGCCTTTCCAGCTGGCAATCCCCACTCTTTCAAGTCTTAGCATAAATCACCTCTTCTTTATTGCCATCTTTCAGACTGACATCTCCTAACAGATCTGCTCAGTCATCTATGAGCTTTCAGTATTTTAAATAATCAACAAATTTACTGCCAATGTATCGTGTATCAGATGCTGGGACCAGAGATAAACAGTGTCATCAACCCCAAAGAGCTCAGTCAACATAATTTACCTTACATTGTTTTGCTTTTGTGTGTTTCTGAAATAAACCACCAACTCTGAAACCAAAGATTACTTACTACCTTATTCATTTTTTCATTTCCAGACTACAGGTGGCAAGCAGAGGAAGCTTCTCTTACTTAGCAAGGCTGTTTTCTTCCCTCGGTTTTTAAACCAGCTTCCTTTGGTCTATGCTCTTTTGCAGGACTTTGCAGTTTGCATTTATTTATTCAACACTTCTGTGATACTGCTTCCCATGTATGAGTTGTTTAATCCTCCTAATAATCCTAAGAAGCAGGTGTGATTAGCATTTCTATTTTCAGCTGAGGCACCTGGCCACATAGCACGTAAGCAACAGGGTTTGAACCCATGCAGTCTGACACCAACACAGCTGCCTAAAAAGTGACCAAACACTTGCCAACGCCCTGCAGTTGCCCCATAATTTCCCTTAACACCAGTCTGGTCTGTATTCTTAAACCCAGTAACAAATTTGCAACACGTTTTGCTAATAACTAGTTTCACCAACTAACCTAGAATGGTGGGTTCTGCTAGGATTTGTCATTTGCAATTCCATTATCAACTTATCAGTCAGTTTTTAGTTGCAAATGAAAGAGTTCACTCTGGCTTCTTTATATTAAATAGGAATTTAACCTCCCTCCCACCCTCAAAACAAAGAAACTAGTGAACAGAATTTCTAGACAGGCCCCAGTCTTATTTGGAGATTTTGTATAAAGCAAGAAAACTCCCAAATCGTATCTAGAAACTGCTCTGAAGACTGCCCTGCCACACAAGTGGACCCACCACATTACTGTGGAATGACAAGGTCTCTGCTACCACTGCCCAGAGACTAGACAACACTGTGTCTGCCCTGGCCAGTAGAGGATGGCTCCTGTGCAAGCTCTGCTCCAAGCTGAAGCTCTGGGATGGCACAGAAGGTGTAAACAGCCCAGGGCAGGGTGCCTGCCTTAGCTGCAATGCAAACTGGGAAACAAGTTTCTAGTCTCTATTTTAGGGAGGGGAATGAATGCAGGAAACTCCCCAAGCACAGGAAGGGCTTTCAGAAGACCACAGGCAGGCCAAGAAGGACAACTGTCTATTACAATGAACCTTTAATTTTTCATTTATATTGCAATTTTTACATTGAAGTTAAATTTGAATTTTAGTTAATATTGAAAATTAGTTTAAAAAATTTTAAGCACTACTTTGCAGGAGATTTAGAAATTATTCCAATATCAGAAATTCATTGCAAATAATGTACTAAATGATTAATGTAGTCATGGATAAATTAAAAAGAAATAACTAAAGACTGGGGAGAAGGCTATTCACCAAGTTGTGTCCATGATACTAAAAATTAAAATAGTGTAAGTAACTTGCATTTCTCTGGTTGCTGATCATAAGAATGTTGGGAAAAGCCACCTAAATGCAAATAAACAATGACATTATGATGCAGCAAAATAAAAATAAAGCAGACATCACAGGCAGTTTGGAACTTATACTTTAAGAACATTACAAGTCATAACACAAATTGAACTAAGCCATCATAATACTCGGCACAAACACATTTAGGTACTTGTAAGCCAAACACTGCATCATCATTCAGTAGCTAAGTCTGTAGGCAAACCTACACTAAACCTAAAATCCGTACACTTTAATCACAAAAACCAAGTCTCAATTAAATTTTACTCAGTAAATACCACAAAAAGGAAAATGTTATTCTTTTATTTATATTAAATAAAAACATGAGAAAATCCTTTTTTAAAAAGGATCAGAATATTCCTTAGGCCCCCAAATCAAGTCCATGGATGCAAAGAAATGTTGAGTCCTTTTTTTCCCAAAGGGTCACAATACACTTTCATGTCATAATAACCTAAAGAGACAACATAGGTGCCACCTCAGGAAAATCACATGCAATATTCCTACAAGCATGGAACAGAACACAGGCTCAAGTATATTCTGGAAACACCTTCTGCTCTGGCAATGAACCCCAGCACCAAATATTTTTACGTTTTCTTTCGTGTGGCCCTGCTAAAATTTTAAGCCACACGTAGCACTGTACTTCAATAGTACAATTTTTCATAATTCTGGAATTCTATTAATTGGCAGTACAGTTTAAGTAGCTGATGCAGCTGAAATTTTATAAATTTTAAAATTACATATAAGAACTAACACTCTTGCCCTGGCTGCTATGGCTCAGTGGATTGAGTGCCAGCCTAAGAACTGAAAGGTCGTATGTTCAATTCCCAGTTAGGGCACTTGTCTGCTTTGTGGTCCAGGTCCCCAGTTGGGGTCATATAAGAGGCAACTGACAGATGTTTCTGTTACACATCAATGTTTCTCTTTCTTTATTTCCCCCTTCCCTTCCTCTATTTCTAAAAAATAAATTTTAAAAAATTGCTTTAAAAGAACACACTTGCAAATTTTGATAGAAGTGTGACTCCAAGGAACCACCATTTCCAAAACATTTACAATGTACCAGAAAGGTTTTGAGTTAACTTGTCACTTCTGATCTATGCTAAAGACTATGCTTGAATATCTAAAAGCCAATGCTAGATCATGATTTCTTATCCTAAATCCATCACAAACCCTAGAGTCTGAGTAAGCTTAATTGAAATGATTCATCTAAACAGGTCATAGGAGGTTCATAACCTTTGTTCAGGTTAAGATTTTTTTCTATGACTAAAGTCAGTAAGAACTTCTCTGTTAGAGAAAGCAGACATTTTCACCTTTGGCAGACTGCCAAGATGATACTTTATTATAATTAATGAAGCTACAGTAACTTGCAGGTTTTATTAAGATGATTTAAAAAAAAAGAAAGAAAAAAGAAAAGGAAAGGACAATTTAATACAACCCCATATCCCAAAACTTCTTAGATTCTTCTTTAGTGCAAGAAATGCTATATCACTGAAAACTTGAGAATTTTCACAAAATCCTAGCAAAAACAAGTTAATTACCTTAGAAGTGATAATAAAAAGGAGAAAATAAAAGAAACAACCAGAGAGGCACACAGATTGTTTTTTTAAAAGGATTTTTATACTATATTAAAAAACCACAAAATAAAAAAGGGATTCATCAACATATATCTTAGCAGTCCTTCTGAGAGTGTCTATACCCAATAGCCATGCAAGCTGGCTATCTCCTTTTTCTTCTCTGCTCAGTTTGCAGATCATGCTCTGGTTCTTAAAATCAAACTTGTTCCGCCAAATCCAAGACCCTGAATTTATCCAAATTGTAGAAACAAGCTTTTACCACCCGTCCACCAAAATACCTCCCATTCAGATCAACGACAGCTAAAAGGCAAAAAAGACAGTCAGTTAATACAGGTTCCTATAAAACATTATATGAACATTTTAATTATAATAAAATAATAAATTCAACTTTTTAATTCTTTATATTTAGTTGTACAACTTACCTTTAATTGCTGATTCAACCCTCTCAAATTCCAAAAATATTCGTACTGCTTCATCATCAGGAGCACCAGGAATCTGAAAAAAGAAAAGTATAATAGGTGAAGTTATCATTTGAGATGTCACTTAAATGATTTCTGTAAGAATTAGTATTCCAATTATCATCATATACAAACAAGTAGTAGTCAAATACCGAGGTGATAAGTACAATTTGTTATGAAAAATTTGTTAAACACCTGTTTACAACAGGCATGGTATTAGGTGTTGGGAACACATAGCTAAGCAGAACTGTCTGATCTTGTGGAGCTGCTATGCCCGCTGATACTTAAACAATCATGTGGTCGACAAAAAGCATGATACAGAAGTGCAAGTGAGAGCAGAAATTTAAGAGTTGTATTCTTTTTGTCTCTTATAACAGGTTAAAATTTTCTGTTGTGCTTTCTACTCCCTGAATACTACAGCCCCCATCCATCTAGGTAAACATGGCTCCTGTTAATCCCCAACATGCCCAACCATTCCATTTTGTAGCCTTTGTCAGTCTCCCAGAAGCTGTGACTCCAATCTGAATATTTTTCCTCCTTTCCGAATGCTACCCATTCATTTCCAAAGCTCAGTTCCCATCTGATAGTCACAAAGCCTTCTTTTTGTTGATATAACCCTTTTCTCAACTTTATTATTTACAATTAATATTACTGAGTCTAGCAACAAAATATTCTTTATTTTTCCATGTACAGGTAACCCCTGTTTAACACAGCACTTCGATACCATGGTTTTTTGCTCTAACATGTTTTGAAAATTGGGGGAAACCCTTGTACAACATGGCATCCTAGAACATCTCTAATAAAGTTTGAAAATTAAAGGAATCCCTGAACAACATGCAATGTAATAAGAGCTTTTAAGAGAAAAAATATCTCATGCGAAATTAGGGAAATCCCTGAACAACAAGAATGTAATAAGAACTTTAAGAGCAAAGGGTCTATCTCATTTAAAATTTCTCATTTGAGCATGGATGTCGTATCAGGTTTGCCTGCAGAATTTTAAAATTTATTAGCATTTTAAATCCATTTTGTTCATGGAGTAATAAGTAACGGATGTTTTGCAGAAAGTACAGGATGGACATCAAGATAATGCTGAAGAAAGTTCAGAGGATGAAAATATCTTGTCAAAAAGAAAATGCCCTCAGTTAATGGTGCTTAGCAGTGATGATGAAGAAAACATTACTTAATATGTATCAGTATGTTATACTTTTGGTGAAAATTACTTTTATAAAGATATTTCTCTTAATCATAAAAATAATAATATGCTTTTAAATTTGGAACCTAACCCCCTTTTTTGTACTAGTTCTATTTCATATAACACAGATTAGCATAACATGGCATTTTTAAGGAACTTAACAACTGTGTTATACGGAGATCATGTGTATTTGTTTTGTTATTTCAACTGAACATATCACTGAGAACAAACATCCCAAATGCTTTCAACACAGTACTGGATATATGGAAGGAACTAAAAATATACTTAACAAATGAAAAACCAAAGGCATATCCAAGTAATCAAACCATTGAACATACTATTATCAAGGTCTTCAATCACCAAATTAAACCTTAACCATAAAATAATTTCTTCTTCAAATAAAATTTGAAGTCCTTATCTTGATGTTTAAAATTGTTATAACCAAGCGAAGTATAACTCACACCTGTCATCTTCGGTAGTAAGACAGTGTATTATTTCGGCACAGCACATCTGTCTCTATTTGTAGAAATGTTTTTGTAAGCTGTCAATCACAACAGGTTATAAATATCAAACGAAAATCCCCTTACTTCAAATATCACACACTTTCCAACTTTGCCATATTTTTCACACTCTTCCTTGGTTTCAACTTCTAAGTCTTCATCCACCTCTCCTGCACCAACCATGTTCTATAAACAAAAATAAATTTAAGAATTATTTATAAATAAATAAAATGTATAAGTAATTTTATGATAGCAAATGTTTCCCATTGCAAGTAACACAAAATGTATCCTTGTAGTCCCCCAAACTATTATTTCTTAAAAAAATAAAATTAAAATATACACTAAGCTTCATAGTTAAACAGCAATTACGCAAGTATCAAAACGCACAACCTAAGCTAAACCTCTAACAATTTCAAATTTTTAAATTACTGTAGTCTTAAATACACATTACTAAAAATATCGGTCTTACATGGAATCTCTCCAAAGAATCATTTGCAAAAGTATTATTTTCAATTTTCTTTACCCATATGGTCTCAGTGGTGCTGAAAACATGCAAGGATAGATTAGGGTGCAGTGACACATAAATCAAGGTGGGTAAACAAATTTCTTCCTTCTGCTTCTTACCCTTAGTAGGACCACTTTAGTAGGACACTTAAGTATTTCAGTTAATGGATTTGAATCTGACTTCTTGGCTGCATCTGTTGGCAAACAAATCATCAAATGTAGATTTGTTAGAGCACTAAGTCTAAATTACAATGACTCATTCAAGCTCAGTAACAATCCACTTATGTCTTAGAGTTATCTGTAAGCATTGATGGATGAGCAAAAATGTAGCCTTATCTGTAAAAAAAGCATTTGCTATGCTTTGGTATAGGTTTTTACCAATATTTCTGGAAGTTTTTGGCTTCCCTGGTTACTAACAATTTCACTTAGTTCATTTCCTAAAGGGTTGACATAACACATCAATCCTATTAGCCAGTTGCTGGATGACTAACTGTAGATATTCCCACAAATAAGCGTGACTCCAGGCTCACTGGCAGTTTCTTAAAGCTCTGTATTGACAGAACAAAAATAAAACACCCAGTAGGCATCATCTACCAATAAGAACCCTAACAGGATGGGAATACAGCAGATATAATTCACTGATATACTATATATGGTTGTCTTCATGCTATAAAAACATAAGATTGTTTGCCTAGTAGAATTAGGCATGAACTTATTTTCTTGAGTACTATTTATTTTCTGGGAAAGTCACAGTCTTTTTCTCCTATTGGCCTTCCTCTCTCTACATCTGTTCTGAATAAAGGTGAGGCACAACACAGAACTGAAATTTATCGCAATCAGGAATTCTCTTATTCTACTCAAGAGAGGGATGTTCCCCTTCCTCTGGACTACATTTCCCCCTGCTTCTGGGGAAGACCCACCTTTTTCTGTGACTTCACCCACAATGATCTTGCCTCCTCTCTTGCTTGTCTTCTCCACTGACAACGCTGTACTCAGCCCTTGCTCATGCTTCCCAAGACCCTGGCCTTCCCGGAAGCCATACTTCTGCATGATTTTATGGGCTACTGTGCCACTGGGAGGAAGAAAAAAAAGATCCTTTACACTTGAAATCATCAGCTATAGCACAAACTGGATTTTATATCACAACATTCTTCTGGAAAGGAGAATGGAAATTCTACAAGGGCTTCAATGAGGTCACATATAGTTAGCAAAGGGCCATTAAATGGAAGTTGTGCGGATGTTCCGGATGAAAAAATATAAAAAAGCAATGCTAAAACTCTGGAAATCCTGAGATGATCTTTAAAGTAAGGAAAGCATTAAGTTCCCCTAATAAGAATTTTCCAGTACCCCTATTAGAAAACAATAGAGTTTTAGTATGTTCTAGTATCTGAACTGCTATCTTTTTTTAATTACAGTTTACATTTAATATTATTTTGTATTAGTTTTAGGTATACAGCACAGTGAGTGGTTAGACAATCATGTACTTTACGACGTATTCCCCCAGAAATTTCCAGTACCTACCTGGCCCTATACAGTCATTACAATATTACTGACTATATTCTATGCTATACTTTACATCCTCATGACCGTTTTATAACTATCAATCCATATTTCTCAATCCCTTAACCTTTTTCACCCAGTCCCCTAGCTCTCCTCCCTTCTGGCAACCATCAATCTGTTGTCTGTATTTATGAGTTTGTTTGGTTTGTTTATATTGTTCTTTAGATTCCCTGCATTGATGTATTTTACGACCACAGTTTATTTATTTATTTTAAGATTTTATTTATTATTTTTAGAGAAGAGGGGTAGGGAGAGAGGCAGAGAAGGAGAGAGACATCAACGTGTGGTTGCCTTTCACCTGCCTCCCTCTATGGACCTGGCTGGAGATCTGGCTTGCAACCTGGTTATGTGCCCTGGCTGGGAATCGAACCAGTGACCTTTGGGTTCGCAGGCTGGCGCCTTATCCACTGTGCCACCAGCCAGGCCACAGTTTATTTTTAAATGTGCCTGTTAAGGAAGCACAGAGTCCCAAACAAGTTTAACCCAAAGAGGTCCACACCAAGGTATATCATCATTAAAATGCCAAAGGTTAAAGACAAAGAATCTTAAAAGTAGCAAGACAAAATCAGTTGTTACCTATAAGGGAGTTTCCATTAAGAATGTCAGCTTATTTCTCACCAGAAACTTTACAGGCTAGAAAGGACTGGCAAGAAATATTTAAAGTAATGAAAAACAAGGACCTACAACCCACATTACCCTAGCCAGTAAAGCTATTCATTTAGAATGGAAGGGCAGATGAAGTGTTTCCCAGACAAGGTAAAACTAAAAAAATTCATCATTACCAAACCAGTATTAAAATAAATGTTAAAGGGCCTTCTTTAAGAAGAAGAAAAATTATGAATAAAATGGCAATAAATATATATCTATCACCAATTATTATAAATGATAAAATCTTGCCATTTGCAACAATAGAGGTGGACCTACGGGAGACTATGCTGAGTGAAATAAGTCAGAAAGGAGAAGACAAATGTTGTATGATTTCACTTAGATACAGAAAAATAAACAAGCAAACATGCAGAACAGAAACAGACTCGTAAGATATAGATAACATTTTTATGGTTGCCAGGTGGGAGGGGAATTGGGGAGATGGGTAAAAAAGAGAAGGAATTAAGGAATACAAATTGGTAGTTACAGAACAGTTATGGAGATGTAAAGCACAGCACAGTGAATATAGTTAATAATATTGTAATAACTATGTACAGTGCCAGTTGGGTATTAGATTTATCAGGGTGACCCCTTAGTTATATAAAGTCTAATCACTTGGTTTTATACCTGAAACTAATATAATATTGTATGTCTACTGTAATGGAAAAATAAAAATTAATAAAGATTACATTTGTCTAAATAGTACAATAGTTTTCAATGATAGCCTTTATAAATAATGAGCTCCTAGAGATCATCATTTAACTGATGGGAAATAAAGAAACTGAGGCCTAGATTAGCTGAGTAGCTTAAAGCTGATGAGAAACAAAAACAAGACGCAACATTTAAAAATTATTTCTATAGGTGTTAATGGTAGAATTGAAATTGGAACCCACAACTCTTAATTTTCAGTCCACTGCTCTTTCTCTAATATCATAAGCTATTTCTTTAAAAAACAGAAAAAAGTTTTAATTGATTTTTAGAGAGAGGGAGGGAAGGGGAGGTGGGGGAGAGAATGAGAAACATCAATTTGTTGTTCTACTTTTATGTATTCATGGGTTGCTTCTTGTGTGTGCCCTGACTAGGGATTGAACCCACAACCTAGGATCATGGGGACATTGCTATAACCAACTAAGCTATCCAGCTAGGGTTTGGAGGTACCTCACAGGTCTCAAGGGTGCCCCCAGCAACCATTGCTACCTAAAAACCTTGCTTCAGCTCAAACTGTACCCACATTACCTTATGTTTATATGATTTCCTTAAAAATTTCATTTGAAGCTATTCTAGGGCTAAAAGACTGAAAACTGCTATAATGTACTATATAACATCTTCCTTAAGCGTAAGTTAAAGACTGAATTCCTATTCAAAAGAGGTTCAGCAAAAGTCTATTTTTATCATGAGCAGGAAAAAAAAAGTTTCATGTCTGTCCACCCTCCAGCATACATTCTAGGGTGGTCCAATAAACCTTTTTCAGGTGAGGGGGATGCTCACTCTCTGTACTGCCCAATACTGCAGCTGTTAGCCTGATGCAGTTATCAAGCACTTGAGATACCACTAGTATAATCTAAGAATTATATTTTTAAATTGTATTCATTTTCTGGCTGGTGGCACAGTGGATAAGGCGCCAGCCTGCAAGCCGAAAGGTCGCTGGTTCGATTCCCAGCCAGGGCACATAAGCAGGTTGCAAGCCAAGTCTCCAGCCAGGTCTGTAGCTGTGGCAGGTGAAAGGCAACCATACATTGATGTTTCTCTCCCTCTCTGCCATTCTCTCTAAAAATAATTAAAAATCTTCAAAAAAAATTGTATTCATTTAAAATTAATAGCCATCAGTGGCTAGTAGCTATCACAGCAAACAATACAGGTCTAGGAGATGGACACCAAGGTCAGAAATACAAAATCATCTTATAGTACAGGGACCCTAGTCACCCACTCCAACTCTTGAGGAGTCACCTCTTGAGGGCTCTAAAAATCAAAGTATATGTATACAGACAAGGGCAAAGTGGTGTGATTACTTTGGATATAGCATTTCTATCATAAGAAGTGTCCTTTTAAAGGATATAGGACAAGGGTCTCAGTGTAATGCTTCATTTGACAGACCTTCATTGCACAAAAGAAACATAGAAACACTATAAAACATACTTTTAACCAAAATGCACGGCAAATTCAATGGAGACTAAAAAGAAATTCCAACAGCCCCACCTGAAAGCCAATCTTAAAACTGATTTTTACATGTAGGTAAATACTCTGATTATAGTTTGAATGACAAGGCCTTTTTAGACCAAAGGTATAGTAGAACCATGACCTTAAAGCAAATGGCTCATTTTTATCAAGAATTAAAGAAGTCATTCACCCTTTGAACATAGTATAAGTCATCTGTAATTCATATGAGCTGTTTTATTTGCAAATGTTATGAAAAATAAATGTAAATTAGCAGAAACCATCCTACCTAGAGAACATAATGTTCAACAAGGAAATCATCTAAAACTTATATTAGAGGGCTCTGTTTTGTATAACATAGAATTGTGCTGCAATATACTACATGTGACTCAAGCACTTATTCTCAGGAATGATGCGTGTGACTGAAAACATCAAGCAACTCCCTACAACCCAGAGAATGCCCTCGCTTTCAAACAAGCTGCCTCTACTGAAAGGGCAGCCAACACTTCACACTGAGTCTCAGCCTTCTTACACCTGCTGAAACAACGGTACTTGGAACCATTACCCCATGTTGGCGAGGAAGGAGTTGCCAGGGCCCGTTGGAGATCTTGGCCTGTCCTGTTCCTCATACATGGGGGGAGGAATGGCGGCTTTGGAAGACTGTGACCGAGGTCTTGAATCCTCTTCATAAGGAAATTCTCGGGGTACTGTTGGATAAAAATCAAGTAAGTTTACTGAAATACTACAAAAAAATTCCAAACGGAACTTGTATAAAGCTGTTCTCTTAAACTAATCAAACTGACATTTTTAGTTTACTGTATGGTGTGAGAAAAAAATAAAATCCATTTTATAGCCTTTACATAACTTGTTAAAACCAGAGGCACAACACTTTTTTAAATTGTAGCTTTGTTACAGCTGTTTATTATCCTCTTGAATGTCCTTTTTATATCTTACTAAAATGTGATCTTTAAAAAGTGCTCTTAATGACAATTTTTGTCCAAATCCTTAAGATTTTTGTATGTTTCACATCCAATCAAACTCTCTTTTGATTCCCATAGCATATTGTGTACCTTTCTTAGGACTCTTAATCTTACTACTTCATTACCTTGGTGCAGAATACAGACTTTGAAGTTAGGGACCATATACTAGAGCAGTATTTTTCAGCCCTAGCTACATGGTAGAATCAACAAGGAAGTTAAAAAAAAAAATCCAGATGCCCTAGCCAGGTAGCTCAGTTGGTTAGAGTGTCATACCTATACTCCAAGGTTGCTGGTTTGATCCCCAGCCAGGGCACAAACAAGAATCAACCAATGATGGCATGAACAAGTGGAACAAGAAAAAAAATTGATGTTTCTCTCTCTCGCAAAAAGAAAGTTATTAAAAAGAAAATTTGGAAAGATAAAATAAATAGTGCAACAGATTAAAATGCACTAGGGAACACTACTTATATTTTCCTGGGATAGTCTGGTTATGGTCCAACCCAGAGGACAGGAAAATGACCTAGAATGAATATCCAAGTTCAATTCCAACCCCCAAATTACAGAATAGACAACTGGGAGGAGAAGCAGTGAATGGGTGTGTTCTGGCAATGTAAGTGAAGGCCACAACTTGTACACTGAAATGAAAACTAATGGCAGAAAAATCTAATCAAGAAGGCACTGCCATCTTGTGGAAGGTCATGAATTTAACAGCCTCTAAACTACTGAGGACACAAATTGGAAATCAAGGAACTATTATTTGTTTTAACCTAACTCCAAATATGAATGTTGAAGAAGATAAAATAAGTAAAAAAAGAATCTCACTGTATAAAAATCCAAGTCTCAGAGCCTAGCATTAAAACTTCTAAAGTATAAGGGGTGGAAGGGAGCAGGAGCCTCAAAGACTCACGCTGAGCCTCAAGGTTAAGGCCGGAGGATGGACTTTTGGCCTTGCTGGTAACGTGGCCCATTGAAGCTAAGATTGTCTGTTGCTGGGTTAAAGGTTTTTATAAATATAAGAGGGGAAATAACAGATACGTACACTCTTTGTCTTTCTCTACAAGAGAAGTGGGTGGTGCGATGGCAGCTCCACCCATACCTGCAAAACATAAATTCCACTGTTAAAAGGAACGTTGTAGTTGCCACTCTCTCAAGACTGTGACATGGCACTTGTAGTATTACAACCCCCACCCCTTGAAAGAGAGACAGAGACAGAGACAGAAAGAGAGAGGGAGAGAGGGAGGGAGGGAGGGAGGGAGGGAGGGGGAGAGAGAGAGAGAGAGAGAGAGAGAGAGAGAGAGAGAGAGAACAAACGAACAGCTACTTCATCCTTTCAGCTAAAACCTGAAGAATTTAGTATCTGAATCTAGGATTGAAAATGTAGAAAACTAAAAAAGCCAGACAGACAAACAATATTGTTTTCCATCGCAGGCATTTAAGAACCCAGAATGTATTTAGTAAGTGAATTTTAAGATAAAGAACATAACCCAGAGAATTAGCAGTTACTTAAAAAATACAGCATAATTATTTACTGAGAGCATGTTAACCATCAGATTCTTTCATAGGATTATCTCATTTAGACTTAATACACTTTTAAAGTAGGTATTTGTGTCCATATTTTGGAGGAGAATTAGTGAGCAAAGATGGAATAAAATGCAATACCCAGTGATGCCAAGCTTTACCCTACAATATACCACACTCCTTTCCAGGGTGTAAACCATTGGAACTAAACAAACATCTCTTTGGAAATATGGGTACTTGGTTTCTATAGAATCTGTTTTGTGTTGTCACTATTCCTGCTCACATTTCCTAGACACAGAATGGCAGACACAAACCAAAATGACTCCATTTGGTATCTGGCATGAATATAAAACATGGATGGATGCCCTGGCTGGTGGCACAGGGATAGGGCACCGGCCTGCAAACCCAAGGGATACTAGTTCAATTCCCCAGTCAGGGCACATAACCAGGTCTCCAGCCAGGTCCATAGCTGGAGGCAGGTGAAAGGCAAGCATATAAAGATTTCTCTCTCCCTTCCCCCCTCTCTGAAAATAATAAAAATCTTAAATAAATAAAATTAAAAAAAAACAAAACATGAATGGAGAATATAAGGACTTTTTCATTAGGTATAACTTAATCACCAACAAAATAGTCCAAAAAAGAATAAAATGTAAGTAAATAAATAACAAACACAAAACTGACTACAAACCACTGCTGCACCAGTATGAAATGTTACACAAAAGAAATTCCTCCAAAGCCAGGGTACACACATCAAAATTAACAGGCCTGGAATAGACAAATACTTAAGGAGAAATAGGAATAAAACTTTCTTATATTTCTTTTGAAATACCTCCTATTATCAATTTTCCAGCTTGTCACTAAGACTTGAGTGATCAATGATTGATCCTGAGAACATTAGCTCTAATGAGTTCAGTATAAAAATTCAGGGTGATTAATAAAAATTTGCTACTGATCAGGTAAGCATAATCTGTTAACAGCAGTATACGCAATGGGCATAATGCCCATTCTCTAATATTCAATGTATAGTTCCTGCTAATGTTCAAGAAAATAGCCTTCACTGAGAAGGCAGACCTCCTTACAAAAAAGGCTGCTGATCTGTAAGCCGAAAATTGAGACCAATTATTCAACCTATAATGGATTTTAAAAAGTTAATAAAAAACCAAACATTTGTTGATTGAGATAATGGATATAAAAAATTTAACATAATATCTGACACATAAATCACACTCAAATGTTAACTTTACTCCCATTAGAAAAATAATGTAGTTCCTGAAAACATTAAGCATGTACTAAGTACTCTTTTGTTGTTGTTGAGGTACAACTGACGTTTAACACTAGTTTCTGGTGTACACAATGATTCAGTATTTGTATATATTGTGGAATGGTTACCACGGTAAGTCAACATTTGTCACCATACATAATTAATTTTTTTTCTTGTGATGAGAACTTTTAGGATCTACTCTCTTAGAAACTTTCAAATATGCAATACAATATTAACTATAGATACCATACTATACATTATGTACATCCTCAGAACTTTTTTTTTAAATAACTGGAAGCTTGTACCTTTTGGCCAATTTCAATTCATACCATCAATGAAAAACAAATTCTAAATTATTAAATACTCATGCCTTTCCAACTCAATTAGTATTTTAAATTTTAAATTAAACTCTAAAACAGCACTGGCTATAGATATATAAAACAGAGTTCATATATGTGGAAATATATACCTCAGCTTCATGATAACTTTCAGGTAGTAGTTAAAGATGACTACAGCCCTGGCTAGTGTGGCTCAGTGGACTGAGCGCCGGCCTGCAAACCAGAGGGCTGCTGATTCAATTCCTAGTGAGGGGGGCACATGCGCGGGTTGTGGGCCAGGTCCCCAGTTGGAGATACATGAGAAGCAATCATACATTAATGTTTCTCTCCCTTTCTCCCTTCCTTCTCCTCTCTAAAAATAAATAAAATCTTAAAAAAAAAAAATGATGACTACATTATAATGAGGTTTCCAGGTAGATGAAGATCTTGTATAAGATGAACAGGATACTTGTATCTTATAAAGCTCTTTTCCCTCTGTACCTCAATTTCCCCCCATCAAAATGGGGATTAATGCCCTGGCTGGTGGCACAGTGGATAACGTGCCGGCCTGCAAACCCAAAGATCGCTGGTTCAATTCCCAGCCAGGGCAACATAACCAGGTTGCAAGCCAGGTCCTTAGCTGGAGGCAAGTGAAAGGCAACCATACATTGATATTTCTCTCCCTCTCTGATTCTCTCCCTTCCCTCTCTCTGAAAAATAATAAATAAAATCTTTTTTTTTTTAATACATTATTCTTTTTAATATCTTTTTTTTTTTTTTTTTTTAAGATTTTATTTAATTATTTTTAGAAAGAGGGGAAGGGAGAGAGGCAGGGAGGGAGAGAGACATCAATGTATGGTTGCATTTCACCTGCCTCCAGCCACGGACCTGGCTGGAGACCTGGCTTGCAACCTGGTTATGTGCCCTGGCTGGGAAATCGAACCTGCGACCTTTGGGTTCGCAGGTCGGCGCCTTATCCACTGTGCTACCAGCCAGGGCAATAAATAAAATCTTTAAAAAAGGGGCGGGGGATAACCACATAGCCCACCACAGTGTGGTGTAAAGAAGATAATCTACAAAAGTACTTAAAACAGAGCCTGATACCAAGTAGACAAGTAGATTAAAGTTTCTCACTTAAAGCTCAATCTATCAACCAAATTGGTCAATAAACCAAGGAAATGCCAGCAACTGAAACATGATAAAGCTAAAATAAGAAGCACTCAAGAATAAACACTGCTTAAGTGTCTAGTGATCACTAAGGATTCAGCTCTTAACAAAATTACAATTCTATATGTAAAATTTTAGAGCTACAAGAAGCCTTATGAACTAGTTCAGATTCTTATCTTCCTGTTCTCCAGATGACACTATGAGAAACTTAAGTCCAGGGAAGCTAAGCGACATCCTCAATTTCATGCATGTAAGTTTGCAAACATTCTGGGAGTAAGTGCCTTGATTCGCCATTCAGTGGGTAAACAGAAACAAAGCTGGACACAGAGAATAGGTCAGTGTGACTGTGCTACAAGTAAAAAATAAGTATCTGTATATATTTTAAGATATGCTCAAAGTGTCCACTTAATAAATGTTAGAAAGTGGGTGGGAAACTCAAAGAATATATGTTAAAACTCAATATAAATTAGGGCTGCATGCAAATGTGGATTGTTGGGTTTCCTGAGAGAAAACTACCTAAATCAATATCAACTGAACTATTTATCAAGTTGAATATGAAAAGCAAAGAGTGGAATTGCACCATATTGGAAATATAATATTTATATGCATGCCTTACTTCTTTTTCTCCTCTCTCGCTCATAATCTTCATCTTCATCAGAATCTGGATCTGGTCGTCTTGAAAATCCACTAGCTTCATGTCTGTCTTTACGTCTCCTGTGATAATAAAAGAACCCATGTTCACCACAGACAAGGCAATTTAGAGTGTGAATGCAAAAGACGTCACGCTGACTTTCTCTTGACTAGAAGTACCCAAATCATCCCTTTCACACTAAACTACTAATGGGAGAAGGGGTATGTACACAAACAACTGGTTGAAGACTAAGTAGTAAAAGTATAAGAAATATCCAAGAGATAAATAGAACACATTTAACAGGTACATGAGTATAAATAGCAAGAAAACTTCTTTGACATCTACCGCTTTCACCTTTAAAGTATATTAACACAGGTAACAGTTTTAACAATTCTGATTCTCTAGAACAGTGATTTTCAACCAGTGTCCCACCGAGAGGTACCTTGCTGTGCCACAAGAAATTTTTAAAACATGCAGTACTTAACCACTTAGTCAGGGGCAATGATCTTTTTTTCTCTTAGATTGTCAAAAAAATGACATCAATCAATACAACAACTGTCCAGTATTAATCAAAATTGTATCTATTTTTTTGGTCAGATTGGCAAAAAAATGTATATTTTTGGTATGCTTTGAATTTTAATAATTAGTTTATGTGTGCCACGAGATAAAAAAAGGTTGAAAATAACTGCTCTAGAACATGCCTTCACTACATAAAATGATTCAATGAGAAATGCTATATTAGTATTTTATAAATAATTTAATGATTAATATTCAGTATTTTTTTTTTGAGAGAGAGAGAGGAAGTGAGGGGGAGAGAGGGCCAGAGACATCAACCTGCTGCTCCACATCCATGCATTTACCAGTTGATTCCTGCATGTGCCCTGACTGGGGATAGAACCCACAATCTTGGAGCATCAGGATGATACTCCAACCAACTGAGCTACCTGGCCAGGGCAATATTCAATATTTGTAAAAGGAAAAAAAAAAAAGCAAATAAACCTGTGTTGCCCATATTTTTAAAAAACAACTCTAAGATTCATACATTAAAAAAAAAATTCATCTTGCAAAATAATAGTCAAAGAATAACAATTTAAGTATTTTGAATAGTTACGATTATAAAAGAGTCCATGGCATAGGAAAGAAACTCATGTTCAACATTAGGATTCTAAATTATTTTCTAACAACTCATCCAAAATATACATATGCTGGGATGTAAAACTAAAAAAATTTAAAAACAGTTTGATTATTTCTGATTGCTCAAATCAACCATGAACACTAACTTCAGCCTTATGGACAGCACTAAAGTTCATTCATTAACATTCTAATAAATATTTCAAATGTAAAATATCCCCAAATCCAAACAAAGCCTTACTTTTCTCTCTCTTCTATTTCTTTTTGTCTTTCCAACTCCCGCTGCCTCTGTCGCTCCTCTCTTTGGCGCTTCACCACTTTCTCATAATCATTAGGAAACATAGGATCATATTCATCAGCTAAGGGAATCAAAACTTCTCCTGCAGAAAATCCACTGGGTACAGGATCCTGAGGAAGATAAAAATGCCAAGGCATCATCCTCATGTGTTAAAATTTTATTCACAAAATTAAGGTAAAAGAACTTGAGATTTGGAAGGAGCCTGGATCACTATCTATCTGCCTCCTTTGTTTTATAGATGACGAAACAAATGTCTAAGGAGGTTTAGTGACTTGACATTGGCCACAGCAAAACCAGGACAAAGAATTTAGTTCAGAATTAAGTCTGTAAATACTCTATGGCATTTTCCTGAAATTCCTAAACAAACTACCACCACTGAAAATTATAAGCAATAAATTTGATTTTTATAAACAATATCCAGTTTTTTATATCTCCATGAAAACTTTATAAACCAAGCAACCCATAAATAACACAATCATTCTTGTGACTATTTAATAGAGCAACTTTAAATTTTGATTACACAGGCAGTTAAAACTTAAAAAAAAAAGCAAAAAGCATCCTCTTGGGCTTTTTGAAATCCCCTGCAACACATCCCTTTCCAGGTAGGCCGCACTTCATGTGCTAAGCCTGGCACAGGTGGATGTAATTCCCTTCAGATTGTCATCAATTTTTTTAAGGTCCACTAAGATCAGGTTCAGATGATAACATTTTGAATTTATCTTCTAAACATTTAGAAACTGGGGCTATTTAACTATTTGAGGAAAAATGGTATTCTTAACAAAGAAATCAGAAAAACAAAAGGCAAGCAGAGTACAGCCAGATAGAAAATACATGATTCGAAATGGGGCTTTACCCTAGGTTGGTGGTCTTGATCTCTACATGGTTCTGGGAAGCCCTAATATAATGAATGCATGGTCTAATTTTCCTAAACCTCAATACTTCCTTCCTCCATGTTTTCTTAGCATTTAACTCTTCCTTATTATCTGTAAAAATAAGAGACCTAATAACTAACTGGTCTCCACAGACATTTTAAACAAGTATAACTTAGGACCAGTCATCTCTTTCAGGAGGTACACTGCCCAATACTATCAAAGACAGAAAGGTTGTAAACTGTATTTTGTCTTGAACAGAAGACTGACATGGTAAGAAAAGTTTATGTTCAATATCAATTAATTAAAATCCAGCAATTCTTGTTAAGTTTAACATTTTACAATATTAGGCTATTTCATTTGACATTCTGCATTGTAAAAACATACTTCATCTTTTCCTTATAACTAAAAATCAGGGAACACTATTTGATGAATAAAAGAAATTAGGAAAACAACTGTAGTCACCTCCCAAGTCCTATCACTGGAAAATTTAGACAAACCTAATTAAACACAGGGCCACCAAAGGGCAGTTAATGAATTTTTACTCATGGTAAAAGACATTTTAAAAATGCAAAGGCACATAAACAAGATTTCCTTTCAGCTAATTAAAATAGGAGAAACAAACAGCCAATTTATTTAGTATTATTAATATCATAAAGTTTCTACAGAGAGAACTGTCAACATGAAACTTGACATTAAATTACTTTTACTGTATAAACTCTAAATTTAACAATGAGCCATCCTTCTCTAAATGCCATAAATAAAGCAATTTATTGATTAAAAAAAATTGAGATGCTAATACTCTAATGATGGGGAGGGTGGATAAAACTAAAATATTCATATATATTAACACAATTCTGCCAGCACTAATACAAATTAGCAATAAAAATGATCTCTTAATGCCACCTCAGTAAATCTATCCTAAGAAAGTACTTTTACATGCATAGAGCACTCTTTATGGAGATGTCCATTAGAGTGTTATTTTGATGACAACGTAAGAGCAGATCTAGATGGTTTTACAGTTTGAGGAAACTATTGTATAAATTACAATACAGTCACTTGATGGAAATGCTTCACAACTAAAAACTGATTATGAAACCCTGTACCAACAAAAAAATGCTTAAAATGGGGAGGGGGGGGGCAATAGCATAGGTTCTAGAATCAATATATAATAACAGAAAATCAATATATAATAACAGAAAATACTCAGCTTTTGAGTAGATGCTGTGAGTATGTGGTAAAAACGTTAAATGCCCCTGACTGGTATGGCTCTGTGGATTAAGTGCCAACCTGCAGACTGAAAAGTTGCCCAGTTCAATTCCCAATCAGGGCACATGCCTGGTTTGCAACCCAGGTCCCCGGTTGGGAGTATGAGAGGCAACACACATTGATGTTTCTCTCCCTCTCTTTCTCCCTCCCTTTCTCATTCTCTAAAAATAAATAAATAAAATCTTTAAAAATATATAATAAAATATCACCAAGGCTTTAAAAAAAAAAACCTTTAAATGACTAAGAATCCTCCCCAAAACATTTCCACTGTAGGGTGCCCTTCCCTCTATACAGACTATTAGGCTGCAGTAGTACCAGTTCTCCCAGCTATGAAAAAGCAAGGTTGGGGAGCAACTGGATTCCAAACCAGAATACTCAAAACTGTGAGAATGATAAACAAAATAAAGAAGGGTAGGAGTTGAAAAACTGTGTCTCAGATTGATTAGGGTCCTTTCTTTCTTTTATTTTTTAAATATTGTATTTGTTATTTGTAGAGAGAGGGGAAGGGAGAGAGGCAGAGAGACATTAATGTATGGTTGCCTTTCACCTGCCTCCAGCTAAGGACCTGGCTGGAGACCTGGCTTGCAACCTGGTTATGCTGCCCTGGCTGGGAATCGAACCAGCGACCTTTGGGTTCCCAGGTCGGCGCCTTACCCACCGTGCCACCAGCCAGGGCAATTGGGGTCCTTTCTAATAGTCAGTGGGGGTGTGGTTACAGCTAGGAAGGGCACCTTGGTAAGAAACAGTCAGCAAAAATAGCATATCCTATCATTAACCCATGGGTCATTTCTCATCAAGCAATTTGTATTGTATGAATGGTGCTGTTTAAATTATGGCTATTTTATTATTTGAATGACATCTATGGAAGAATAAATGTAGACTTAGAGTGGGTGTAATTTTAAATATAACTTATTTAGTTCATTTGCCCCTCATTCTGTATAGTTTTAACTATGATTTGCAATTGTCCTTTTGCAGATCTTCCTCATCCTCATCAACCCATTTACAGAGTAATCCATGTCTGTTTCTTAGGTTTTAATCTTATAAAAAATCATTATGACAATAAAGGGTTAGGGAGGTAGACATGTCTTTCTTTTTAACCCTTTTCTTTATTTTAATCCATGACAAAACAATGAATACTAATATTCTTTATTATAAACAACTTATATATCCAGCATTAAGAAAATTAAGTAAATTCCAGTATACTCACATAAAGAAATACAGTGAGGCTATTAAAATACTTTTTGACATAGACAGAAAGTCAGAAATATATTAAGCCAGATAAGTAAGAGAACCATAGGTAGAGGAGGCATAGGATGGAAAGATATTCCAAAATATACATTGTTTAACTTCTGGGTAGAATTGTAGTCACTTATTTTTCTTTTTGTGTACCTGTGGTTTCTGATTTTTCTATTATGAACTATTTTATGTTAAAGAGCTAAATATTTTAAACCTGATAAACAGAAGTAAAAATTAACTTGAAAATGATACTGACTAGACTGCAAAGGCCTACTGAAGAGACTGTGTTCAGAAACATATATATAAAATAAGACATACAGTAAGCAGAAAAGCCTGTCAAAGTCAAAAGTGGTGCTTACCTTTAGGCCAGCTGCTACATGAGGTGGGGTGTCCACAATCTGTCGGTCATCTGAAGAGCCACCTCGCTTTAGGTCAATTACTGGGGCAAGGACTGTACTCTGTTTTGTTCTCTGGCTCTAAAATCATTGAAAAACACAGAGTGTACTAAGCCTTGAAATTAAAATCCATATTATTTGTAACAAATCTTTTTTTGGAGGGATCTCTGTAACAAACATATATGAGAAAACCATATCTTAAAATAGCCTTTTATGAGGTGGGGACCCAAACAAAACATGAACTTATCTTCTAGAACAAGGGTGTCAAACTCATTTTCACAGGAGGCCACATCAGCCTCATGGTTCCCTCCAAAAGGGCAAGCATAATTTTAGGACTATGTAAATGTAACTAACTACTCCTTAGCAGTTAAGGGAGCTGTTAAGGAGTAGTTATATTTATATAGTATTACCATTACAATCAGCCCTTGGAGGGCAACCAGGCAGAACATATTGTTAAGGTGCTGGGTGGGATAAAACATGGTGGAGGGCCAAATTTGGCCCTCTGGCCTTGGGTTTGCCACATGTGTTCTAGAGGGTAGCCCACTGTAGTACAGGCTTCCCCACTAGGTGAGTGTTCTAGGAACCCATCTGTGTCAGTGTACCAGCTGGTGTTGTGAGAGGCTGCATTTGGCTTCAGTGAACTTTTTTTTTGAAGACTCTTTTATCATGTCTGCCCATTTCATGATGGATGATTTATAAGCACCCCTGCCCACACCATGCTGAGTGTTTGGCAGTTTTTAACCAAAAACAGCCTGAATCCCGAGCCCTACACTCCCTATTCATCTGATCTCACCCCAGAGACCCTGTTTCCCTACATGAAAAAAGTCCCCCAAGGGAACCATCTTGCTGATGTGGAAGTGAAAAAAACAGCAGAAACACTAAAAGGCATTAAAATTGAGGAGTTCAAAAACTGTTTTGAGTAGTGGAAAAAACGTCTCAATAGGTGTATTGCATCAAATGCATAGTCGTCTGAAGGTGAATGAATTTTAAACATAAGTACACATTTTTAATAAAGAAATTCTGTTTTGGGGAGGCCCCTCATAATTCAATTACTATAATCACATACTAGGTTCATTAGCCCATTTTTTTACAATACAAATTTCCTCCATTGTAAAAGATTTATAGTAAACTTGGTCAGTTTTATTTAAACTTGCATGTGGTATCAGCTCTACAATGGTTTTTCCTCTAACCAGGAAGGCAAATCTGCAACGGCACATTATACTTTTTGACTAGTGTGAATCTTTCACATGATATGGGTATTTTTTTATGTGCTGAGAAAAAGACATTTATGGATTAGAGTTTTCTCCCCCAAGTAGAATATAAAATCCTGCCCTACACCTCTTTTATTATTGAATGTATAGAAAAACAAAATTTTTAACCATCAACCAACATTTTACCATATTTATTTCACCCTACATTTACCTATATTGTACACTAAACCATTTGAAAGAAATATGAAAACACTAGGATACTTATCCTTAATCTAAAATTATGGACATTCTCTTATATAACTACACCACTGTTATCACAGCTAATAAAATCAATAATTCTTTGTATCATTTCTTATCTAATTCATATTCGAATTTTTCAAGCTGTTCCCAAAATACCTTCTAAATACTTGATTTTACTTTGAACCAAGGATCCTATTCCGCAATGCATTTGGTTTTTAAGCCTCTTGATTTAGGAAAATCCTCCCTCCTTGTTGTTGTCATTGCCATCATCATTATTTTTGTCTTTTCTCTTTTTCTCTGATACAGTCTTGTAAAATGCTGTACATTCTAGATCTGTCCAATAAATTCCTGGTGGTTTCACTAATTCCTCTATGCCCTACAATTCCTGAAAACTGAGTTGAATCTGAATTAGGTTAGAGTAGTGCTTAAATGTATCTTAATTTCCATTTGAGAAAAACACAACATTAACTTAACATTGCAACCTCAAAAGATGTTAGAAAGTTAGCAAAAATGACTTCAAAGCAACTTTTATTTTGACCAATTACAAAAAAAATCTATTTGAAATCTCAGTAGATGTCCTGAAAGTAATGTAGTTAGGTAAGTAAAAAGATGGTAAGCATAATTAATCAGACTGAAGATAAATAGACAAGATGTCTTGAGTGTCTAGATTTCATATAAAAACATAATTCCTTGCTCATCAGCACACAACTCTTTACTCTTCATATGAGCAAAATAATGGTACAGAAAATCGGTACCTTATTTATACAACAAATGTACAAAAGTTACAAGGACCTTACAACAGTTTTAAAAATTAAATCAATTTTTCAGAAGCAAGGAAAAAACATGTTTTGTTAATAATCTTCCTATTATATAGGATGAAAGCTTATATTAAAAAGATAAAATTCCAGCCCTGGCTGGTGGTACAGTAAATAAGGTGCCAGCCTGCAAACCTAAAGGTCAATGGTTCAATTTTCAGCCAGCCAACATAACCAGGTTGCAAACCAGGTCTCCAGCCAGGTCCCTAGCTGCAGGCAGGTGAAAGGCAACCATACATTGAAGTCTCTCTCCCTCTCTGTGTCTCTCCTTTCCCCTCTCTCTGAAAAATAATAAATAAAATCTAAAAAAAAAAAAGAATTTATATAGATAAAATTCCATCTCTTTAAAAAGAAAACAGCACAAGAAAATTAAAAGATGAATGTGAAAAAGACTAAACCTAATCAATAGAACTGACAAAACAAAATTAAATTTTAAGACAGTTTTGCTTTACTTGTGGGTATCCTAATCCTAAAAAACTTTTACAATACTTAGCAATCAAATGTTAGAGCTTCAACAAAAGTATCTACTCATATAATGAAGGAAAAGAAAATTCCAACTCTAAAAACCCATTAGTTATGGAAAATTTCAAACAAAATTAAAGAGAACAATTAAAGAATTCTTAAGTCATTATCACCTAGCTTAAACAGCTATCAACTCATGGTCGATTCTGTTTCATGTATGTTCTATCTCCCTGGTCCCAAAATGGGTTATTTTAAAGTAATTTCAGAAATTAGACCCCTTTACCAGTAAATAACATACAAGGTAGGCGCACAATAAATGGCAATACCATTCCATCTCATTTCATGTGCTTCTTAGAAATTTTGAAAAACTATGTTTCTCAAGTTATGATTTAGGGTGGGTAGGGGAGGGGACAGAGGGGAGTTAAAAGGGGATGGTTGTAATACAACAACAGTAAAATTAAATTAAAAAATAAAGTTATGATTTAACATCATTGTTTCAGGTATAAAATATTGAATTCTGAGAGCAACCGTCATGTCAAAGGAATCCAACGTTAGAGCAACTGTAATTTCTGAACTGAGTGCAGGGAGAACTGCTAAGAAAATTGCGGACTTCAATAATATCCCTTTACATACAGTTTACAACATGAAGGTATATGATGCTGATCCTAATGTTGCCACGCCAACAAAGAAAACGGATAAAGTACACAAGGATTGCACAAGTCCAGGTACTGTACACAGAATCCAGGACACCATCAATGAAGATCCAGGAAACTCAATGTGCTCCATAGCAAGAGAACTGCTGATGTTGGATGCAATGGTTCACAAGATTACTGCTGAAGGTATCAGATGCAGATCATATATTCTTAGATAGGCCAGTTTATGACACAGCAGACAAAGGAAAGGCGCTTTAAAAAAGCAAGGACACTGCCAACAAAACTGAAAAATCCCAAAGAAAAAAACCCTCTGATTTTCTTCTCTGATGCAAAGAAGTTTCAGCAGGACCAAACAGTCAACAGAAGAAACAGGTAGCTCTGTGAGAATCTTAATGAAGTCCCAATTGTCATGAAAACAAAATTTCCTGCTTCAGTGATGGTGTTAGGTGTTTTCAGCAATGAAGGAGATATCATGATCCCGCCTTTGTTTCCACAAGGCTTGAAGATGATTGCTGATGTTTATCCTGACATTTTGAAAGAAGTTGTACAGTGGATGAAGCAAGTTACTAATGGACATCATTTTATCTTCCAACAAGATGATGCACCAGCACATAATGTCAAAAAGATGGAAGAATTTCTCAGTGTCAATGTTCCTGAGTTTTGATCAAAGGAAATGTGGCCGCCTAGTTCACTAGATGAAAATCCTTTAGACTATTATGTCTGGAGCATTTGTGAGAGAGAAGTTAACAAACAACCTCATTCCAATAAAGAGGCTGTTAAAGCTAAGACTGAAAACATGATGATGTCCATGGATAAAGAAAATTTAAAAAATAATGACTATGTTTATGTATTTACATATAACAGTAAATTTATTTCAAAATAGAACTTTGTGGTATGTTGTTGATTTTACTAAAATTTTGTCATTTATTGTGCACACCCTGTTTATCTCTAAAGCACTTTTTAACTTTTTTCATTATAGCCTCCCCTCTCAAGGAATCAAGGAAGGCAGGGAAGGAGGAAGGAAGGGAGAGAAGCATTAATATATGGTTGCCTTTCACCTGCCTCCAGGTACGGACCTGGCTGGAGACCTGACTTGCAACCTGGTTATGTGCCCTGGCTGGGAATCCAACCAGTCACGGTTCGCAGGCCAGCACTCATCCACTGAGCCACCAGCCAGGGCTTTCAAGGAATCTTTTCATAATTTTTCCCTTACCCATGAAATTGTAATACCACAGATATACTGTATTATCTGTTTATGTACTTTACTATGTATGTATCTGTGCTTTATACATAAAAAGAACAAACTTTTTTTACCCTCCTTAGGACTAATATTTGCCCCATCTGGGAGGATATAACCTCTACTGAACAATGCCTGCACTGAAACATAAGGGCCCTTACTTAGAACAGTAAGCAAACCGTAATACCATTCTCCTTCCTAAAACAGCTGACAGTAACATTTTAATATCAAATACCTAGTGGACAGCTATGTTTTAAATGTTGAATATTTTCAAGTATGTTGCCAATGCAAAAACACTAACCTCCATACTAATATATACTTCAAACATTCACAACCAGTCTGTGCCCTCAATAACACATACACATCATTATAGCTTAGTAATTATTACTGAGCTTCCTTTCTCAAAGTGCTGATTTCCAAACTACCTACCACTAACAGCAGGAATGCTATCAAAAATGCAGATACCTGGGGCCCCAACCCAGACCCAGAATTTACCAGAATATCAGGAATATGATTACTGAAACAATATTTTAACCATATTCTCAGTAATCATAGGCATACTGATGTTTGAAAACCTATACCATTGCTGGAAATCAAGAGTACTACCTTTCTTCATTGGAACCTCTGAACTAGTTCTTTATTCCCAGGAGCTGGGAGAAGCAAAATGACCTTAAATTCCTTATTTTCCTCTACACAGAGCCTCTCTCCCCATAATTGTTGAACCCTAACTAATCAATAAGAAGAAAGAACAACAAGCTAAAACCATTATATTCTTAATCTAAGGAGGAAACTGCTCTGTAGACTTCTGCTTTCACAGGGTAAGTTTACCTTACCTTTGCTTGAGTGAGAGCTGCCTTCTTCACCTGAAGCTGAGACTGCAGAAGTTTGAAGTTTTTGGACCAGCCTTCTGTTTTTGAGTCACTGGTCTCCACTCCCAGGTCATCATATAGGGACATCTTTTCAGTTTAATGCTGAAAGACAAGGGGGACAGGGTTAAAAATGCAAAATAAAATACAGATTTAAAATCTTTTCAAGTTAAGAATAACTCATTTTTAAAGAATTTTAAAGGTAAAAATGTATTTAAACCAATTCCCCTAGTCCAGAAACCTCCACCGACAGAAGCCAAGCTCCTCTTTATTCCTTCCAACATTTCTTCTTTAAAAAACTTGAGAACTTCATCAAAGAAGGTATTTACAAATGTTAGTGCCAATGGAAATAGGTCAGCCAAGCACCCACTACACTATGGAAAAACTAGCTTATTCATTTTTACATCTCTAATTTCTGTCACAGAGTAGGTATTCAATAAACATTTCTTGAAATATGAATAGTCATATAAAGTCTGCTTAGCCATATGAATTAGCAGTGAAACTACACAATGCCCACAGCTTCCACTAGAAAAAGGAGGCAAAAGTTCTGGAGATATATGGTGGTAATGGTCGCACAATGTGAATGTACCCAATGCCATGGTACTGTGCACTTAAATATGATGAAATGGCAAGTTTTATGCTATGTACATTTTACTACAATTTAAAAAACAAACAATGGACATGGACAACAGTGTGATGATTACAGGGTTGAGGAAAAATGGGTGGGTGAAGGTGGAAAAGAGTATAGGGGGCATAAACAGTAGTGGGAAAATACAATAAAGATGCAGTTTTTAAATAAAATGTTAGAAAGGGAAAAAGCCACCTGGGAGAGGGGGTGTGAGGCAATAGGCTGTTGTTTAATTAACTCTCATACATCTCCCTATCTGGAAGACTCATCCCTCATAGAAATATTTCCCCAAATTTGGGGGTTAAAAAAAAAAAATCAAGCAGTGCTGAGGATCTCTGCCCCTAACAGACTTCTTTCATCTAAGAATCCACATTTAACAAAGATTTCAGGGTTGAATGAATGAAGTGTCATGAGATCACACTTCTTGATTCCATTTCTAAACTTAAAATGGTTTATTTACATTATCTGCAAACTTTAGAAATCGTTATGCAGCAAAATCTTATGTTAAAGTTCCTTCTAGTCTCAAAACCTTCAAAAAAGACTTTAAATATTAGAAACTGATGTCATCTTAGGATCATCTGCTAGTTTCTGCAACCAAGTCCTTCTAAATCAAATTTCTGCATCATAGTAAGTGCAGTAGAGCATTCTCATTTTTACAGAACTTCAAATCCACAGGACTGCACTGATCACAACAACACCACATTCACTATCCACACATGTATGGCTTGATTTTTAATTACTATAATGTTACATGCACCAGTGACTTCACCCAAAATAAGACAGTATTTGGACAAAAACCTACATGCCATCTATGTGAACCATCCCATCTCCCCACCCTCATCCCATCCCCGTGATTTCCCTGGCCCAGGGGTGGGCAATAACCTGAATCTCACTCTCATTATTTATTTTCCTCCTTTTATATAATTTTCTTTACTCGGTTTTATTGCATCTATTTCTTAAAACACAGGTGGCAAACACTAGGCCAACAGGCCATACCCCGCCCTCCTTGTTTTATCCTGCCCAGCACCTTCAGTATGTGACATGATGGTGTCTCAGGTTATTTAACAATATATTCAGCCTGTTTGCTCTCAAAGGACTGACTGTAACAGTAATACTGTATAAATGTAACTACTCCTTACATTTATACAGTCCTAAAATTACAGTACATTCTACCCTTTGAAGGCAACCTTCAGGCTGATGTGGCCCCCTGTGAAAATGAGTTTGACATCCCTGTCTTAAAAGGTGTGTATACCTTTAATTTAAGTTGTTTTAAGCACTTATAAAAATACCATAGTTGATTCACTCATTCTCTCCACCATTACCACTAAATGTTAACAAACACATTGACAAACAGCCACCTAAACTTAATTCATGCTGAGATGTTAGTTAGATGATATAACACATTTACAGTAATTCATGGAGTCTTGTGCCAGGTAATAAAAAACAGCACTTTCTAACATTTGGATATACCCTAAGAAGCCAGGGTCAAATGCAAATGCAAACACCTAATTTTTATAACTTAGAATACCTAACTATTTAGTTCTTTATTGTAACCCCACCTTTGAATCAACACATCTTTCATATACACTCCATTTAAGAAGAAACACAGTAAGCCTGGTTAGCTAGAAGGATGATGACTTTTCAAGATTCTACATAAGCAGGCAAAGTATGTTTTTTAAACATGCCAACTGGCAGAAAAAAAAACACATGGAAGAAGCTGTTTCAGATGTATCCCACCTACTCATCTTTCAAGTGCACCTCTGAAGCCTACTACTCATAAAACTATCGCCAATTTGTTTTCCCTGAACACCACTGGACCAGGGCAACTTTTATACATTATGCCTCCTAAAGGTTGACACATCAGTCTCTTACAATTCCATAAGCTCCTTAAAAAAAGAGCTGTTTCTACCTTCATTCTTGAATCTCTAGCTTACTTAGCACCATGCTTGGAACACTATAAGTACTTCATAAATATTTTCTAAATATATCAGTGAATGGATAAAAAGTTAACATGCACCTACTTAAATAACATTATTGTGAATCAATAACATCTGTCTTTTAAAGATATTAACTTTTAAAGATGTTAACTGGGATTTGATATAAGTATGATAAATTTTAATTAGTATACATAACTAAAGGAATAAAAAAATACTACAACCATACAACAAATAATGTCAAGGTCTGCATTCTGAGCACCTCAAGAAACAAGCTTGGTAAAAAATCTTATCACTAACTAGGTACTCATACATCACGAACTGAAAAAAAGCTAAAGGCTAGGGAAACATATAGTGACAGAAAGGAATAGGAAGGAAACTATGAGGGGCAGTGTACAGTGATGTCCACAAAAAATAAAAGTTGCATAAGGCACCTGCCTCATGGATAACATTTACAATGACTTCTAAAAGAAATTTTAGGTGCAGGAAGATGGCAGCAGAGTAGTAGGCAGCGCTGAGAGCTTTCTCAAATGCCGGAGTGGCTAGAGGATAGGGTAAGGAAGACGGGACAAACGCAAGTCCCTGAGAATTAGTGTGGTAAGCGTGTGGATTCCAGGTGCATGGTCCAGAGGCTGCAGAGTTCTACAAGTGAGTTGGTGAGATAAATTCCAGAGGCAGCCAGGCCAGCAGGCTGAGGGTCATCTAAACAGCTAGAGGGGCAGCTCTGACTAAAGACAGCTTCATGCTGCTGGCTGACTGGATATTAGAGCAGCAAATAGTGTGAACAGTAAGTGCAAACTCAGGAGGATTGAGGAATTGAGCTCCTGCAGAGGAGGGTCTGCATGAGTTGGAAACAACACTGTGGAGGTGGCAGCTGAGAGCTGGAATGCTGCTACCAGAATCAGAGTGGGAGGCTAGAGCTCCACTGCTGGTGGCAACAGGCGGGAGCGCATAAGAGCTGCAGCGTAAGAACAGAGAGCTTTGGCCACCACCGCAGAGTGGGCAGCTTGGAACCCAAGGAAAAGAAGCAGACTCAGGAAATGAAACCTCAAGCACCTGAGTTACACTGAAAGCTGCATGAATTATTAATCCCTAACATATCCTTTTAGAGCCATTTCTAGTCCTTACAATTAGTGTATTTTAAGTAAATAGTATTTATATTACATTACATATATACTACATATATTTTATATTGTTACATATAATTACATATTATGTACAATTATATATATTATATATACTGTTCACTTGCACTTTCTCGCTGCATTCTGATTCCCACCCCCCACATGCTTCTATAGTATATATTATATTTATATTATAGTGTATCTCAAATCCTGTAGTTTACTCCTCTCTCTCAGTAGAACTTCTGAATTTCTCTTCTTACTTCTTAGAATCTACTTTCTCTCCTGGTACAACTCATTGCCATTCCTCACTCTAAGTATTCCTCCCCCTCCAGTATCTTAAAACCTTTTTTTTTTTCTTCTTCTTCTTTTTTTGTGCTATTAGGCACCACACATTCTTTTTTTTTGCTCAAAAAATACACTTGTCCTCTCTCTTGACCAATCAGTGCTCACTGAGGGATACAGAGGTAGGTGTGGCACCTTTACAAACAAGCTATAAACCGAAGGAAAATTATAAATCACTTCCCTTTCCTCCAGATATCTCTTAATTTCTCTTCCTCTTTTTTTTAATCCCACGTTCCCATCTCACCTATAGTAATTATAGTTCATACGTTGTTGATAGTGCTGTGGTAAAACTTATTCACCAACTGGATTCATATTTTTGAATTATTTTATTTTTCACTATTTTTTCTAATTAAACTTTCTTAAGGTAGGTTTTTTTTAACATATGTATGTTTGTTCCCTCACACAGTATCTACATATAGGTATACATATGCAAGTATAAATATATGTAACTTCTGATTAGGCTTAATACTGTTCACTTGCACTTTCTCGCTGCATTCTGATTCCCACCCCCCACACGCTTCTATTTAAGAGGTAAAGTTGCTTTCTCTCTGTCACAAAGTTTGTGTCCCTCTATCATTTTGCCACTATCTTTGCTACTACTTTCAAACATTATTTATATTTCAGTCAACTCAATTGTTGTTCCTCTCTTATAATAGACTCATTATATTTACATCCTTATTAAGACCGACTCATTTGCAGCTGAGACTGTGATTAAGGGTGGGGGTTATCTCGGAGGGTAAGGGTAGTTAGCTAGGCTCATATGGAGTCATAAGTGTGATTAAGGTGTGGTTATTTTGCCTGGACTGGTAGTTCTATTTTAGGAGCAGCTCAATAACAGTATATGACATATAGTAGGAGTGTCTCTCAATTAGCTAGCTGGAGTGAAAAACTCATCAATGAGCAATGCATAAGCCATGTCCAAAATACCACTAGACAGCCCAAATTAATGACATAATTGACAGCCCAAATTATGTCTTGGGACATAAAGGGTGTCCCAAGAGCAGCAAGGAGAGGAAATCTAGGACACTGCATCACTGAATCCCATACGTCTCCTACCACAGAAGGGCACTCCACGAAGGCAGGGAGTCACAGCAGATTAATCCGAGAAACAAAAACAAGCAAGAGTAGGCATCCAAAATAGGGAGAAAAAGAAACAGTTCATCACTGAAAGGAAAGGAGGAATCCCCATAAAGACTGCTAAGTGAAATAGAAACAAGCAAACTATGAGACATGGAATTCAAAGCAATAGCAATGAGCTCAAAGAAAACTACACAGAACTCCATGGAAACTATAGGGAACTTACTGAAAATTATACCAGCATTAAAAAAGACATAGAAACCATCAGTAAGAACCAGGAGGAAATGAAGAATACAATTTCTGAACTGAAGAACACAACACAAGGAATCCAAAGCAGCTTAGAGGAAGCAGAGGACCAGATCACGAATTGGAGGACAATATGGAAAAAAATACCCAGACAGTTGCAACGAAATGAAAAAAGACTGAAAAAGAATGAAGAGGTTTTAAGAGAGCTAAGGACAACATGAAACTCAGTAATATCCCTATCATAGGGATACCACAGGAGAAGAGAAGCAAGGGATAGAAAGTCTGTTTGAAAAAGTAATGACCAAAAACTTCCCTAACTTGATGAGTGAAAACGTCACTCAAGTTCAGGAAGCACATCTTCCAATGAAGATGAACCCAAACCATTTCAAGACAATCATAATTAAAATGGCAAATTTCAAAGACAAGGAGAGAATCTTAAAAGCAACGAGAGAAACAGCTAATAATATACAAGGGAGCTCTAATAAGGTTATTGACTGATTTCTCAACAGAAACACAAGCCAGAAGGGAACGGCAAAAAATATTCCAAGTAATGAAAAACAAAGGCCTACAACCAAGAATATTCTACCCAGCAAGGCTCTCATTCAAAATGGAAGGTGAAATAAAGAGTTTCCCAGAAAAAAGGCTAAAAGAATACAACTGCACCAAACCAGCATTGCAAGAGATGCTACAGAGCCTACCTTAAAAAGATGAAGAAACAGAAAGAGAGAGGAATACAGGAACAAAGGGGAAAAATGTCAATGAAGAAATACCTGTCAATAATAACCTTAAATGTAAATGGATTAAATGCACCAATCAAAAGACATAGGGTAGCTGAATGAGTAAGAAAACACGACCCACATATATGCTGTCTACAAGAGACCCACCTCGGAAGAAAAGATCAACAAAGTCTGACAGTGAAAGGATGGAAAAATATATTTTAAGCAAATGGACACGAAAAAAAAGGCTGGGATAGCAACACTTATATCAGACAAAATAGATTTCACAGCAAAGGCCATAAACAGAGACAAAGAAGGACATTTCATAATACTTAGGGGAACAATCCATCAAGATATAACCCTTGTAAACATGCACCCAACAATCTTGCAGGACTTCAAGAAGGATATCAACAGCAACACGCTAATAGTAGGGGGTTTCAATACTCCATTATCAACAACGAACAGATCTTCCAAGCAAAAAGACACCAAGGATATTACAGCCTTGAACACCACACTAGATCAGCGGTGTCAAACTCATTTTCACCAAGGGCCATATCAGCCTTATGGGTGCCTTCAAAGGGCCAAATGTAATTTTAGGACCGTATACATGTAACTATGCCATTAACAGTTAAGCAAGACGGGAAGAAACAAAGAGCTAGGCCAAAGGTACCAGGCCAGATAAAACAAGGTGAAAGGCAAGATTCGGCCCTCGGGCCTTGTGTTTGCCATCCATCTGTGCTCTAGATGAAATGGACTTAGCTGATATAGACAGAACTTTTCTCCCCAAAGAGGCAAAATTCTTTTAAAATGAACATGGAACATTCTCAAAGATAAACCACATGGTAGGACAAAGACAAGCCTCTACAAATACAAGAAAACTGAAATCATAGCATGCATCTTCTCAGATCACAATGGCTTGAAACTAGAAACCAAGCTCAAAGAAAAAACCAAAAACATTCAAATTCATGGAGACTGAATAACATATTAAGTAATGAATGGGTTAACAATGAGATCAAGGAAGAAATCAAAAAGTTTCTGGAAACAAATGAAAGTGAATACACAACAGCCTAAAATTTATGGGAACACAGCAAAAGGTAGTCCTCAGAGCGAAGTTCATAGCAACACAAGCCTATCTAAAAAGGTTATAAAAAGCTCATACAAACAACCTAACCATAAAGCTGCAAAAACTAGAGGAGCAACAAAGCCCAGAGCAAGTCAAAGGAAGGAAATCATCAAGATCAGAGCAGAACTACACAACATTGAAGAAAGAAATTAAGGAAAACACAAATAAATGGAAGCACATACCATGTTCATGGATAGGAAGAATTAAATCATAAAAATATCCACACTACCCAAAACCATGTGTAGATTCAATGCAACCCCTATTAAAATATCAACATCATATTTCACAGATTTAGAACAAATACTTAAAAATTTTATATGGAGTCAAAATGGAGTAAAATTTCAGACATCCCATAGAACAGTATTTTCACTGGTATCTCTCCCAGGGCAAAGGAAATAAAGGAACAAATAAACATATGGGACTACATCAAACTGACAAGTTTCTGCTCAGCTAAAGAAAACATCAACAACATGAAAAGGGAACCAATCATATTGGGAAACATATTTGACAATGATACTTCAGACAAGGGTTTAATCTCCAAAATAATATACGATTCAATACCAGGGAGACAGACAGCCCAATTTAAAAACTGGCAAAGGACCTGAACAGATACTTCTCCAAAGAAGACAAAGAGAGACCATAGGCACATGAAAGAATGCTCAATATCACTAGTTATCAGAGATGAAAATTAAAACCACAATGAGATACCAACTCAGACCTGTCAGAATGGTCATTGTTAACAAATCAAACAAGTGCTGGTGAGGATGTGGAAAAAAGGGAACCCTCATGCACTGCTGGTGCAGCCGCTATGGAAAACATTATGGAATTTCCTCACAAAATTAAAAATGGAACTGCCTTTTTTTTTTTTAAAGATTTTATTTCATTATTTTTAGAAAGAGGGGAAGGGAGAGAGGCAGGGAGGGAGAGAGACATCAGTGTATGGTTGCGTTTCACCTGCCTCCAGCCACAGACCTGACTGGACCTGGTTTGCAACCTGGTTATGTGCCCTGGCTGGGGAATCGAACCTGCAACCTTTGGGTTCTCAGGCCAGCGTCTTAACCACTGTGCTACCAGCCGGGGGGGGGACTGCCTTTTGACCCAGCGATTCTACTGCTAGCAATATACCCAAAGAACTCTGAAACTCAAATTTAGAAGAACCTATATACCCCTATGTTCATAGCAGCGCTATTTACAATAGCCAAGTGCTGGAAACAGCCTAAGTGCCCAACAGTGGATGAATGGATCAAAAAACTTTGGTACATTTACACAATGGAATACTACACAGCAGAAAGAAGGAACTCCTCCCTTTTGCAATAGCATAGATGGAACTGGAGAGTATCATACTTAGTGAAATAAGCCAGGCAGCAAAGGACAAATACCCTATGTTCTCACTTAATACAGAAGACTAATGAACAAAACGGGCAGAATGGAACAAGAGACATGGAAAAAAAATTAAAAGGAGCAGAATGATGGTGACTAAGGGGGAGGGGGAGAAGGAGGGAAGTAAGAGAAGGGTTCAGTTGAGGAGCTAGTGAGTTGAGGAGCTAGTGTGAAGGACCCATGGACACGGACAACGAGGTGGGGACTGACTGCGGGAAAGGAGGCAGGGAGGGTGGGCAGGGGAGAGCAATGGGAGGAAAATGAACAATTGTAATACAACAAAAATAATTTTAAAAATCTTTTCTGATACCTCGACCTGTGACACACGTGTTACAGTTCAATGTTTCCATCAATTCTCAGAGACTTGATTATTACCAAAATAACCCAGGCTGTAGTGTATTTCAATCCATTCCATGAGAGTCACCTGTAATTTCAACGCATAACAAAGTCCTTCACAAGTTACTATTGTAAAGACTCGAGGGATTACTAGCCCTGGATCTGTCCCATAAAGATAATTTAGAACAAACTAGGTAAAAATAAATCCACTTTGTAAAAATATATTTGGGAAGTCACAACAATTCTCTCCCAATTCTTATCTTCCATAAAGGTTATCCTAGCTTATCCTGGAACTCCACAATCAGAATAGCTCTTCACTGTTAACACTTCTGTTACACCAGGTTATATTTTTGTCTACCTCACAATCTAAACTGTACAGCACACGGCATATATCTTAGTAAAATTCTAAAAATAAAACACCCCTGGTTTACCTTACTAATTTATTACTCCACGGTCCCCGACTGTCCTCATTATAGTAAAAATGTCTACAGCCTTTACCCCATAAAAACGAGTTCCAGCCTTTAAAAATGCCACCTGCTCCGCATCTAACCCTTACCCAGAATATATTTTCCCACCCATACACTTACCTGGTTCTAACAACAGTCCCTGCAATGACTCTCCTGACTTCTCAAGGAACCTTTTGATCTGACCCAACCACCTCTCCTCAAACCTCTCCCTGCCTCACCAGAACGCACCACGGTGCTCGTGGTAGCAGAGGCTCCCTTTACACGTCTTTCCTCTTCGGGGAACCCTTTCCCATCTCGCACATCTAACGAAACACCTCCAAGACTCAGTTACAAGCACCACTCCCTCTCCGAAGCGTTCCCATCCCCGCTGTAGTCCTTGGATCAAGCCAGGCATAGGCTGCTGTGATTGCTCCCTCGCAGGCCGAACTCCCAGAGCAGGGATCGAATATTATTCTTCGCCCTCCTGGGCAGCAGTGAGTCTCCAAGGAGCCCTGCTTGCTGTTGGAACACCAGAGCTGAAACACCGGCTTAAAAGGACAAGGACGGAGGTAACAGCGGAGTCGGGTCTTCCTTCCTCTGTCCAGGGGAAGCCCTGGTCTTTGGGAGCTACCAACTTCTGCAGTTCCGAGGCCCGGGACGTACATAGCTTCCCTCTCTCCGCTCCGTGTCTCGCAGGAGAGCAAGTGTGCTGGGCCTCAGGTGACAGGGACCTGGCTCCTGCAACCTACAGACCAACTTTTTCCAAACAAGACCAGCGGAGGAGGAGAGAGAAAAATGTCGCCAGGTCCAAAGGGGACGTTAGGAGACACACGGGAAAAGGAGAACAGGAGAGTGGCGGAGTTCCAGGCCCTGGTGACCGGAGGTAAATAAAGGAAACTGGCGGCGGGGCGCAAGGGGAAGCAGAGGGACGACCGGGCCGGAACGGAGGCTCGCCCGCCGTCCCAGGGCGCCCGCGACGCGGCCTAACGCCACGGCCAAGCGTCCAAAACCACCTGGGGACGCGCTGCCGCCCGGAACCCACTTACCTAGCCCGTCAGGCCGACTCTACCCATGGGCCGCGGCGGCGCACGAAGGCCGCGACGCCGCGGGGAGGAAAGGCTGGGTCCACCCCACGCCAGGCCGTGACCGCGCGGCCCACTACCGCAGGCAGCCACTAACACAGCAGCCGGGCGCCAGCCGCCGCTGAGCAGGGGAAAGCTGGCGGCAGGGAAAGAGAGAGGGGCTCGCCTGCGCCGCTGTCGCCTAGCCGCCGCGCCCCTTGCCGGCGGGAGGACCTCACTGCACCCTGCTTTTCCTCCATCAAGAGGTGTCGCAGTGGCACAAGTTTGTGAAATTTCTCGCTGAGGAAAGTTTCCAGCGACCCCAGATGGGGAGGAGAAACAGTCCAAGGTTGAAAAACACGGTATTTGGCAGCCAACAGTGTAGTGTCACAGGTCTGCTAATGGGAGAGAAGGGGAGACTCTCTCCAAGCCCGTCGCTATTATCCATTCAAAACCATTTTTGTACATGCCCAACACTGAACGTAAATCACCATGGGTGAGATGAATAAGAAAATGCTACAAAAGAATTAGCAACAAGCGTGAATTTAGGTGTAAGACTAACAATACACATGGAATTTAAGGTTACATACATGTTATAAGACCTCACAATTTTAAAATGATATAACAAAAATTGGGAGGAAATTAGAAACTGGGATTTTGTATAAATATAATTTTCATATCTATAATTGAGGTAAAATATTTCAAACCAACGAATCAAATAGTAGGTATTTAAGTGTATGTCTTAGGACAAAGGAACATACTGAAAAAGAATGTATGCAACTAAAATCTGGTGATTAAGAAAAGTAGAAAGCAAAGAAATATAGTAAGAAGTCAATGGAGAATCTAAAGTAATAGATGATTAAGAACAACAGCTAACATAATTATTTGCTAACCCAGTACAAAAATACACAGTTTTCAAATGATCAAAACATGTACTAGTCAAATTATCAAATTATCAAAACTATTAAGTCAAACAAAAGCACATAGTGAAATATTTTTTTAAAAATCACAAAACAGAAAGCATAAAAATAATATGACGGAACTAAGATAAAACATAATAAATAAACATAAATGAGCTAAAATAACCTATTTAAAATATGCAGTTTCACACTGGAGCACAAACCATAGCACAACTCTGTGTTGTATACAAGAAAACAAAAAATAGAGTGATTTTGAAAAGCTATCCCAGGAATATGCAAACATAAAGAAATCAGGAATCAAGAATTTGATAAAGTGCAGCAACCATTTATGATAAAAACCCTCAGCAAAATGGGAATAGAGGGAGCATACCTCAACATCATAAAGGCCATCTATGAGAAACCTGAAGCCAGCATCATACTTAATGGACAAAAACTGAAAGCTTTCCCCCTAAGATCAGGAACAAGACATGGCTGCCCACTTTCTCCACTTCTATTCAACATTGTCTTGGAAGTTCTAGCTATAGCCATCAGAGAAGAAAAAGGAATCAAAGGTATCCAAATTGGAAAGGAGGAAGTCAAACTGTCATTATTTGCAGATGATATGATAGTGTACATACAAAACCCGATTGGCTCCACCAAAAACTTACTCGACCTAATAAGCAAATTTA